>JAMYXO010002900.1:0-21968 GCA_033310375.1 Conus canariensis | reverse complement strand
CTATGCATTGGTGTTGTTTGGTTGATTTAGGGAACGAGTTCCATTGACAGGAACCTGAATAAGTTAAACTGGATTTGAATAAGTCAATTCTAGGAACAGGGACATGAATTTTGGGGTAGAGTCCTTGAGGAATTAATTGAGAATCTGTGAACTAATGTTGAGGGTGCCTTCCCAGACACAATCTCGTGCATTATGATCCCTTTGTTGTATTCTTATCTCAGACTTAAGGGGAGAACTTGAATCTTTTTATAGTCCGAGTCCAGAAGACTACTGCTTTTTAGGACGACTCATTTGAGTGCTCGCTTGTGTAGGCTTAGCAATGGTTTGAGGATGTTAGCGCTAGCACAGTCCCATAGAGTAGATCCATAGTCTATGTATGATTGAATATGAGACTGGAAAAAGAGCTTGCGTGAATGCAGGTCGAGGAAGTGTTGATTCTGGAGAGTTGATAAACTTTCTGTGAAATTTTTTCTGCACAGTGAGGTTGTGTGAGCTTGCCAATTAATACTGTTATCAATTGAAGGAAGAGAGAGAGAGAGAAGAGAGAGAGAGAGAGAGAGAGAAGAGAGAGAGAGAGAGAGAGAGAGATGGGGCCGGGGCTCCAGGGCTGACATGGTAAGGCAGAGTGCGTGTGTGTGAATGTGTAAGTGCTTAAAAGTATTATAAACGAGCTCCTCCAAAGTGTAGGGAAACACTTAAATGACACAGATCTGCACATAAACACTACCAGAGGAAATCCTTCCGGTACAGACATCAGTTTTGTTTAAAAGCAAGTGAGTGGATGGGGGGGGGGGGGGGGCAGAAATCTTTCCCCCTTTCTTTCCATCAATAACACCAAATGGCGCACACACGCACATACACAGAGACAAAGACAGAGAGACAGAGACAGACAGACGTAGCGACAGGAGAGAGAGAGAGAGAGAGAGAGAGAGAGACGAGAAGAGAAGAGTGGGTGAAGGAGGTGGAGATAGACAAAGGGGAGAGAGACAGGGAGGAGGTGGTGGGGGAGGTGGAGATAGACAAAGACAGAGACAGGGAGAGAGACAGAGGAGGTGGTGGGGGAGGTACAGTGTGAGAGGGAGGGATACAGAGAGAGAGAGAGAGAGAGAGAGAGAGAGAGAGAGAGAGAGATATCAGAGAGAGAGAGAGAGGAAGAGAGAGAGAGAGAGAGAGGAGAGTCACCAGACAGACAGAGGGTGGTGGGGAAGGTGGAGTGTGAAGACAGAGAGAGACAGGCAGGGAGACAGAGAGAGACCGTCGGGGTGTGGTGTGTGTGGTGTGTGTGTGTGTGTGTGTGTGTGTGTGTGTGTGTGTGTATGTGTGTGTGTGTGTGTGTGTGTGTGTGTGTGTGAGAGATGGTGAGAGAGAGAGAGAGAGAGAGAGAGAGAGAGAGAGAGAGAGAGAGAGTCCATCTAAATTACAACTTTTCATTAAATGCAATTGATGTTGTAGAAATACATTATGACCAGTTTAGGGGCCCCCAAACCCACCACCAAATGGTCAGAGCGCTTGCCTGCAGAGGTGACGGTGGTGAGTTTGAACCACACGTGGGGTTCCAGTTTGTCCGGCTTGAAAACCCTCTGTCAACCCCGCAATCAATGAAAACCCTCTGTCCACCCCACAATCAATGAAAACCCTCTGCCCACCCAGCAGTCAATGAAAACCCTCTGTCCAACCAGCAGTCACTGAAAACCCTCTGTCAACCCCGCAATCAATGAAAACCCTCTGTCCACCCCACAATCAATGAAAACCCTCTGTCCACCCAGCAGTCAATGAAAACCCTCTGTCCACCCCCATAGTTAATGAAAACCCTCTGTCCACCCAGCAGTCAATGAAAACCCTCTGTCTACCCAGCAGTCAATGAAAACCCTCTGTCCACCCCACAGTCAATGAAAACCCTCTGTCCACCCAGCAATCAGTGAAAACTCTGTCCACCCAGCAGTCAATGAAAACCTCTGTCCACCCCACAGTCAATGAAAACCCCTCGTCCACCCCACAGTCAATCAAAACCCTCTGTCCACCCCGCAATCAATCAAAACCCTCTATCCACCAGCAGTCATGAAAACCCTCTGTCCACCCAGCAGTCAATCAAAACCCTCTGTCCACCCAGCAGTCAATGAAAACCCTCTGTCCACCCCGCAGTCACTGAAAACCCTCTGTTCTCCCAGCAGTCATTGAAAACCCTCTGTCCACCCAGCAGTCACTTAAAACCCTCTGTCCACCCCGCAGTCACTGAAAACCCTCTGTCCACCCAGCAGTCACTGAAAACCCTCTGTTTTCCCAGCAGTCATTGAAAACCCTCTGTCCACCCAGCCGTCAATGAAAACCCTCTGTTCTCCCAGCAGTCATTGAAAACCCTCTGTCCACCCAGCAGTCAATGAAAACCCCCTGTTCACCAGCAGTCAATGAAAACCCTATGTCCACCCAGTAGTCAATGAAAACCCTCTGTTCTCCCAGCAGTCAATGAAAACCCTCTGTTCCCCACCAGCAGTCAATGAAAACCCTCTGTCCAGCCAGCAGTCAATGAAAACCCTCTGTTCTCCCAGCAGTCATTAAAAACCCCCTCTGTCCACCCATTAGTCAATGAAAACCCCTCTGTTCTACCAGCAGTCAATGAAAACCCTATGTCCACCCAGCAGTCAATGAAAACCCTCTTCTCCCAGCGGGGGGGGGTTTTGGGGGGGGGCGGGGGGTGGGGGGGGGGGGGGGTTTTGGGGGGGGGGGGGGTTTTGGGGGGGGGGGGGGGGGGTTTTCCCCCGGGGTTTGTGGGGGGGGGGGGGGTTCCCCGGGGGGGGGGGGGGGGGGGGGGTTTTTTGGGGGGGGGGGGGGGGGGGGGGGGGGGGGGGGGGGGGGGGGGGGGGGGGTTTTTTTTTTTGGGGGGGGGGGGGGGGGGGGGGGGGGGTTTGGGGGGGGGGGGGGAGGGGGGGGGGGGGGGGGGGGGGGGGGGGGGGGGGTTTTTGGGGGGGGGGGTTTTTGAGGGGGGGGGGGGGGGGGCCCCCCCCGGGGGGGGGGGGGGGCCCGGGGGGGGGAGGGGGGGGGGGGGGGGGGGGGGGGGGGGGGGGGGGGGGGGGGGGGGGGGGGGGGGGGGGGGCCCCCCCGGGGGGGGGGGGGGGGGGGGGGGGGGGGGGGGGGGGGGGGGGGGGGGTTTTCCCCAGGTAGCAGTCTTCAGTGGAAATTGCCCCCCAGAATTTAACCCCTTTCACTTTGGGACAGGGGGTTTGGGGCCCCGAAGGGGGGGAGAAAGGGGATGGGGTGGGGTGGGAGGGGGAAAACAGTGGACCGGCCTGTTTAGGGGAAAGGGGGGGGAAAGGGCAGGGGAAGGGGAAAGGGGAAAATATAAAAAAGGGGGTTTTGGCTCCCCCCCCTCCCCCCGCTCCAACCCGGGTAAAGCCGGTTTGGGTTTTTTTCCCGCCGGCTTCCCCCGTCCCCTTTTTTTAGTTCTCTAAAAAATTTCATAATGTGTGGGGTTATTTTTTATTTTTCTCTGTCACTGGACCGTTAAGAAGTAAACAAACAAAACTGGGGATTTTGGTTTAAAACCATGCCTTTATTTTAGGGGGTATTTGTAAACCCAAAATTGGGATTTCATTCTATTGTGGGAAGACTGGCTATTGAAAGCTTTTTGAAAAAGGGGTTGGGGTGTGTGTTAACGGTGAATGTGGCACGTTGTTGAGATTATTTTTTAGCAGCCCCCAAAATTTCCCCTTATCAAAAAACTTTTATTCAACAAAAAAGACAATTTTTTTTAAAGTACACCCGGCGGCCCCCCTGAAAAGGGGGAGGGGCCCGTTAAATTTGGGGTGACCAAAAAACCCGGGCCACCTAGACCGGGGCCCCTTTTAAAAGCGTGGCTTTTGCTATAGGTGTGACGTGTCCCCCTTTTTAAAATTTTTCATTTCACGCGTTAGCTAGGCGCGGCCGTTCCCCGCTGTGGTTTGGAAGTTCGTTTTTCAAATGAATTGGTATTGAATGGGAAATGGCCCAAAAACTGCCTTTTTTCCTCATATTTTAAAACATTGTTTTTTGTTCTTTTCTATGGAGGGGGCTTCAATTTAAATAGAAAATTCTTGTTAAAAAGGGTTTTTGGATTCAAGAAGTTCTATTCTAATTCAGAAGAGTATGTCTTGCGCATAACACAACATGAAAACCGGACTGCAGCAACCCGAAATGACAAGACGCTAGGTTTGTTGCTAAAACACAAGTGTGGGCGGAAATGTGTCATTGTTATAATAGTGATTCTTTTGTCTTGTGATTGGGGGAAGGTAAGAAACATGTTTTGATATTTTTAGAAATTTAGCCGCCTAAATTTATACAATGACGTTAAGCCTGTACTGAACGACGCCGTTAAATTTAATACAATGCCGGTGGCGGCTGACGCCCTTATGTGAAAACTTGACACGAACTACAAACGTGCGGCGTTCGCTCGGCTTTGTGCAGTTGAGTAAGGGGGGCCAGAATGTTGACCTAGTATACATAAAGGAGAAGGGAGTTGTCTCCCGGGAAAAGAATTTAACAATTAATTGTGAAAAAAAAAATCGTATTAAGTCGTTCTGGTTTTATTCAAGTCGGCCATTCCGTTCTTATTCAAGTTCTTTTTAGTTTTAACAAGTTTTTATTCAAGTTTTAAAACAAAGAACTCAAGTTTTAAAAGTGTCATCAAGTGTCATTAAGTTCTTTCGTCGTCTTAAGTTTTTATTAAGTCGTCATTAAGTTTTATTTAAGTTTTTATCAAGTTCGTCATAAGTCGTTATAAGTTCTTATTAAGTTATTATATTATTTTTAAGTTCTTGAAAATTTTATGCAATCAAATGGATCAAAATGGATTTTTTTTGTTTGGCAGTTTGGTATTCTTTTTTGTTAGATTTTGTATTTGTGGTGTGTTTTTTGGGCTGCTTTGGTTTTTGCTGTCTTTCTTTATATGTTTTAAAACGTAATAACACCCCACCAACAGCAATGACGCAAAAATGCTAACTTTTTAATCCAAATAATCCATTGATGTTGCGGGGATTGAAACAACTTGTTTTGTTGGGTCTCCCAAAAAATGGTGTTTTTTCTATGAGTTATTAATTCGTGTTGCAACATTAATTTTTTTTGTTTGTTCCACTCTGTAATTTTTTTTGCTGCAACACCCGGATGAGGGGGCTTTTTTATGGTTTTCTTCATTGTTTTCTGTGTTTTTGGTCGGTCTTTTGAGGGAAACAAAATTATATGATTAAAAGTAATTAATCCCATGATTAATGGCAACAATAATTTCCAAATCTGTAATATAGATCCATCCTAGGACTTAATGACTTTGTTAAAATGGATCCTGCGTTAAATATACATAAAATTTGTTCAGAATAATGGGAGCAAATCTACTAATGTTTGGTAAAACTAAGAACCGTTTCCCAAAATTTTTACCTTCTTGACCCCAGTTGGTTCATACCTGTTGTATACTTTACAATGTTTGTGGGCATTTGTTGATCGTTTATGGAAATCATTTGAGGTACGTTTTTTTTCCACACGCCGCCAAAGAATACAGCCTTTCCTTTTGGCGCATAATAGTTGGTCATAAGCTGTCATTGTAGTTCAGGAAGTAAATCACCGCAGTTTGTTTTATTAATAAATAAATTATTTTATTTTTTAAAAATGGCACCGAAAAAAAACTGTTGCAACCTTTACCTTTCTGTTTGTTATTGGAGGTTAAGTGTAGGATAACAATGCTTGGTAAAAGCCTGTTGGCAAATAGACTTTGAGATCAGCAAAGCTGATTGCTGTTATTACAGCTTCATTTGCTACGAAAGATTTTTTAGTTAAGCAAGGAATAATTCCAGACAGTTATCAATATGTAAATTAAAAAAAATACATTTATAAAAAGGCTTCACTCGTAATGATGATTGGTGGCGCTGTGGTTAATGCACTTGCTTTCAGTGGAAGTAAATTACGCTTTTAGTAAACTACAAAATAACAATGAGAGAAAAAGACATTAACAGAGCTTATGGAGCAACTAGCTGCTGCACAAGGACACCTATGAAAAGCAAAGAATGGAGCAGTTAGATTTTATTAACGACAGACTTAAACAACAGGGACATGCAGCTTACACATTTAAAGATGTTTGACCAGCAATAAAGAATATTTTCTAGTAACAGGCAAACAAGTTGAAACATTGCCCCCACCAAAATTTAGCGACTTTTTATCAACCATCAGGAAAAACAAAAGATGCAAGAAATATTGTTTATTGTCTTTGGCATGACCGCTGTGTATTTTGTTGCACAAAGTATTGGCCTGAATAAAAATGAACAAGATCTATATTCGCCAAAAGGATTTTGGAAGGGAATAACAGCAATTAAAAAGCTAAGCCAAGCAGCTGGAGTCAGTAAACAAACAGCAAAAGAATGGTTATCTAAACAAGCGATTTGGCAAATTTATCTACCAGCGCCTAAAACGAATACAAAGACCACACTTTGTCAACACAATACCGAACGACACCCATCAAATGGATCTTCTATATTTTACCCCATGATACGATTAGACGAAAAAGATTTAAGTACGCGCTTTACAGTCATTGACATGGCTTCAAGATACAAGATGCGGAAACCATTAACACAAAAGAGTGCTTCTGCTGTTGCTGTTGCTATACAACTGATATATCAACGAGACCCTTTAACTTATCCTCGCATGATTCAAGTTGATGTGGAAAAGAATTTAAAGGTTCAAGTGAATCAATTATTGTTAAAACATAGATTACCTTAAAAGAGGCATTCGGGTGTTCACAGATCACAGGGTTTGGTTGAAACTTTAACAAAAACGTTTATCTGAAAGGCTTTTTTCCTACAGTATCACAGAGAGCTGATTGACAATTCTCGCAACACAGAATGGGTTAGAAGGCTGCCCTCAGTTCTACGTGCAATGAAAATGAAGAATTTAAAAGGTCTAAAACCAGTACAAGCAATCAGAAAACAAACAATAAATGTTGTTGAAGGAGAGTCTTCATCAAGCAAACTATTACCATTTGGTTTGAAAGTAAGGTACCTTTATTCGCCGGGGAGAAGCGGAAGGGGACACTCGCATTAGGGCAACAGATCCAGTTTGGAGTGTTGATCCATATGAGATAAAAAAATTGTGAAAATGAATCCGCCTGTGTATTATTTACGAGAAAATGGCACAACAAAACGGCCGGCCCCTCAAAGATCTTTTGTGAAGGAAGAACTGCAGATAATCCCCCCCTCCAGACACAGTTCCAGTCGCTTAATTATTTTTTAATTTAAATTAAAATGGCGGCAAGAATGGAAAAGGAAGAATCCTTACGTAAAATGGCACTGGGAAGCAAGAATGGTGAAGGAAGAGACTTGAAATAATGCGAAAATATTTGATTATAATCTTGCTATTAGACTAATATTTAAGAAGAGTTGATTATTGCTATGCTAGACAAAACCTCAAATTTTGATTGGGAATATATTAAAAAAATTCGAGCGCATTTTGCAGTAATGGATAATAATTTGGTTGAATTGGGTGATGTATAGTTAGCTTAACGAACTGTTTTAATCTACGCAAATACATTTGGGGTTTAAAATGGAAGCTCAAAGGGAAATGGGGCAAAGGAAAAGTCTTTAAAATTAATGCAAGATTTATTTGGTATCAGTAATTCATTAAAGAAGTATTTGAGAAGATTGACATCCTGGCTAGAACAATCGCCAGACAATCGCTTTAAAAACCCAAAGCTTTTATTTGATTTATGGGTATGGGAACTTGAATATTGCGAAATGACAAAAAAAATTAAAAGCACATCTAGCATTAATAAATAATATTAAATTTTGCTAATTAGATGATGATATAATTTGAACGTGTGATTGCTGAAAAATATAAGCCCATATGATTATACTATTCTCCAATGCCCGATTGCATATGAAAACTCTGGATTAACAAACACACGTTTTGTGTTTGTTCTATCTAATGACTTCTTGTTACAACAGTTGTGTTGATCTCATGTAGTTAGATCGTTTAGTTTTACGTTGTCATGATGAAAAGTCTTATTGTCAAACAATGCTTTTTATAGTTGTTCATGGGATATGTTTGATGCCAACACTGCGAGATATTCCCTTTGCTTTTTTAACAACTTTTTTTTGGCTGAAAGACTGTACTTTTCGACCTCAAACCAACAAACTCCTTGATCACACCTCCAGTTAATTCATCCTTCATCTTACTAAAAACTTCTTGTTAACAGTTGAAATGCAAAGGCGAATCTTTAGGGTAATCAGATGTGTCGTACCATCCCATGCCCTTTAGCTACTTCTAATTCCATGTCTTTATAGATTTCTTCAGTAGGGATGTCGATTACAAAGGAAATCTGTATTGTGTAAAGTACTTTGGACTCTGGATACAAGGGTTTAAAGTAGTCGTAAAGAAATTCTAACATAAAAAGCTTCGACAGCCCTAAACAGTAAACCCAATAAAAACGGGCTTACCAATTTGACTTTCTTTTTTTTCTCCATTATGCCAAAAAGCTGATCATGAAATCTTCTGAAGTCCTGATAATTAGGTTTTTGAGTCAACTTAATTGCAACGTTTTCTCTGGTGACCAATCTAACATCTTTACGCTTGTGCGGATTCTCATAGTCTTTCCAAAAGCTGTTGTTCTCAGCTTGAAAAGTTTTTTTTCTGAAGCATCTGTGGATTTAGTTCTGAGATCAGTGTTCTTCATTATGTATGGTTTTCATGAACTGTTTCTTGATCTAAAAGCAATTTTACGATGACAGCTGTCAACTTCAAACCATGTCTTAAATAAATTGAAGAAGTCTTATATGACAGACATACATTTTTTTTTTTTTGTCACGAAGATTAGGCACAAGTTTAGGTGGTTCTGTCATTGACACTTTTAGACTTTCTGCCGCTAATGGATAGTCATTATGGTAATCATGAAGTTCATGAGGATATTCTAAATCAACTTCTAGAATGAGACTCTTTTACGATCAGCTTCTAGAGTAGGTAGCCATTTTAAAAACTTTTGAATGTCTTTGAGTCCTGTGACATTTTAAAGTTGCATAATGGAAGTGATTGCGCCATTGCCCATCCATTACAGATGTTTGCATCTAAATAACATGAGATAGTTAGACTTTTACTTGGTATTAGTCGTCCAAGTATTTGTTGTTTGCTTTACAGTAATGGTGCGACGCCATTACTGATTCCCCCACGCAATCCGTTTTCAATCATCTGAAGCATTGGCAGGTCAGACAATAAATCAATTTGTACTCCAGTAAATTTTAGAAAGCGTCCCAGCTCATCCCGGGCGCAGAAAAATTGTTATGCGCAGGGATCCAGGTTGTAATGTTTCATGAGGTTTCCTATAATTTTTCAAAGACGTCCGCCAACAAACAGGTATCCGCCTTTAAATAGGAATATGATAGTCTCCCATCGTTTTACACTCTAACTTCTGCCACGCATCTTGAGCATAAGAATAATCAGAATCACTGATGTCCTTTCTCTAGACTACTAAAGAACGCGCTTTAGGCGGAAGTGTATCTTCGTCAAACTTTGCCAAAACTGTTCATGTACTCATAAGGGTAAACGCCCTTTCTAACAAGAGTTGGGTCAAAATATTCTTCTGTTATTGGCAGGACTTTAAGGGACATAGCAGTGGCTCTAATGAACCCATCTGGGTTGCATAGAGTCGTAGAAAGACATGTTATTTAAAGTGAAAACACATGTACTTTTCTGATGACTGTGCAATGCATGGAACCCTGAAGTCGCGGGTTACTGCTTGCATTATAAGGTGAGAGTCGTAACCTCGCAAGTTGTGAAAGAATAAAGGCAGCTTCCATGTCTTTGGTTCAAACTTTAGTTGAAGATTGCATTTGTTATGTGCTGCTCCTCTAAATTTCCACTATGTGATCATGGTCTCTTACTGTTGGATTCTCTGCGGTGGCAACCAAGGCCGCCCCACAAATCAACAGTGGTGGCTGAGTTATACTGTTGTTGGTTCTTCAGGCGTCATTATGATTTCAGATAAGTTTAGATTATTAGAACAGGCATTACGCACTTGTGCATGCGTTTTAAGAAGTATTTTGCAGCTTTTGGTCCTCGTATAATTCTGGCTTTGAATGGGCGCCATCCGACCTAACAATGATGAGGCAAATGAGCAAATCTGATGATTATCATTAAGACTGTTTTAGGAGTTTCTGTGGGGTTGGTCTTCATAAGGAACAATGAGTGATTCGAAAGTCTGCATAAACAACATATGGACTAGTTTGCAACCGTTTCCAGTTCTTAAAAACTAACTTTACTGCCTTCTCGGGGCGTAATTAGTTCTGTTCACAGTCAATGGGCTATACAATGTTTTATATGTTCGCTCGCAGCTTGAACGGACGGAATTCTTGTTAAACATTTTCTACAGAATTCTTGTTTGCTATGTGTTTTGTAGTATGCACTAGTAATTAATCATTGTGCGTATTAGAGTGTAGTGCAACCATTAAGGCTTTGCATTAGGAGTAAGTCTTACATGAGTTTTGGTTGGTTCGCCTATTGTTGGACTGTTCTTTGACACTCTAATTGGCAGAAGGTTGGTTTCTTCAGACCATGTGTAGACATTAACAGTTATTGGTGGATTTTGTTTTTCAAACTGATCAATTTTGTCTACAGCCATAGGAAATTCAAGGCCATTAAAGTTAAGATATTGGCCCACTGTAAATAGTTAGATACTCTCTCTGCATTTTTGGCAACGTGATGCAGCCTAGCAAGAACGCACCACATAAAACATTTGTCGTCTGAATTTTTATGTTCAAAACTGCTTTCTTTGCAACTAATGTTGGAGGCAGTGGAATGTAAGCCTTGCCTACAATTGGCTCATACTTAGTTGTCTTAATCTGATGTCTAGGACTTCACCCTCTGACCAACCAGAGCCTCTCATTTTAGCTGCTTCAGAGGCTTCATTAAACTGTGTAAGAAGTTGATCTGCCCAACCAGGTGTTAAGTCATTATAAGAAAGAATAGTCTGCTGTTTAGTTGAGACCCAGACTTCTAGATTTTCTTCGTTTATTGTTATATAGTCGATTAAAACAACTAACCTTACTTTAATGGAGGGTTTTTGTTAGTTTACTTGGAACTTGAGAAATAGCGTGTACAACGCTTGCCTGTACCTTTGTTGGATCAATAACTTCTAAAACGACCTCATTTAAAGCTTTTGACAAACGCTCTTCCTCGAGCATTGCTTCAAACAATTCATTGAACCTTCATATATCTTATCCATGTTGAGCTTCTTTTCTAACTCAAAATATTTATTTAAATTAAAAAAAAATACTTAATCAGAATCAATATCAACAGTCTTTTTGTGCTTGGACTCGTAAAACTAAAGTATAAACGCCCTTTGGGGTTGTTAATGTGAGCTGTTTATGAACAGAGTTTAATGTCTCGTTTACTTTTTTTAAACATTCCTTTTTTATCTGATCGGTGTCTTGAGAAAAAGTTGCCCTTGCCTTTCTTTGAAGATCAAACTTTTGTCTTTTGTAGTCCTCAAAATCAGCCTGTAGGCGACTAAATTCTTCATCCGTGATGTTTGAGTCAGCAAGTGCTTTATTTATTGTCAGTTTGAAGGAACTAAGTTTAGCTGTTATTAGTTGAACCATAGCTGTGTGCTTTTGGAGTTTAGCTTTTATTTTTTTGCTGACAGCACTTACAGCCAATGAACACAGGCCAAGAGTTAAGACAAACCACCTAGAGGTAAAGCTGCCGGTGCACCTACGCCTGTTGTAAGAGACCTACACTTGTTCCTGCTGATAGAGCACTAGTGATCGATGCTCCAGTATTAACATATGTAACAGCATTAAAGACAGCAGAATACCTTCATTTGGTTTTACTGTATTTTGAAAGGTCCTGCTCTAGTTTTTGTTGCATTTGTGTAATGTTGGTTAATCTGAAAGTTTTTATGTCTACAGCAGCAGCTATCTCTTCTTTGGGCACTTTTGGATAAGTCGTAACAGACATGCTTTTTTAAAATAAAAATAATTTAGTATTGGATATCTTTCAATCTGTTATCTTGAATATTCAGCTGCGCATCATATATTAAAACAATATGTACATTAAGTGGTTTATCACTCTCTTTTTCTTTATCAATTTGAATGTTTATTACGTCTTTAACTGTTCTCCCACTCCCATGCAACTGATTATCCTCTGTTGACCTTAGGTCAATCCATAAACCGTATTTTGTTGTTAAATATTCATCAAGTCTAACACTGTGAAGGTGTAGATCTTTAGACACAAGGTCTACTGTTGGATTTCTACACCTCCCGCCTCCAAACAATTTTCTTATTTCATCAAAATGATGATAAGGTTTAAGCCCGCTACCGTAGACTTGGTTTAGGACTACCTCAATTGAACATTGTACTTTCGTTTATTTTAGGATTGATAAACTTTTCACTTTGTCTTTTGAATGGTTCTTCATCTTCACACAGCAATAAAATACCTTTAAGGGATCGTGCTGCGGCGCTAAAACTAAAGTTCCATATTGTGTTGCCTGCTTTTAGGATATTTAGTATGATGAATCACTCTTTCGTAATATATTGCTAATTTTGACTGATATTGTTGCTCAATCAGCCTTGCTAAGTTAGGGTTGCTAACAATGTCAAACTCTAACGAGATGTCGAAAATGCTGTACTTGGAATCAGTGTCTGTCGATCTAATGACACGTTTGTATTCATTAAAAGTTAGTTTCATATGACAATCTGTCTTTTTAATGCTCCTTGAAAGTATGGCGCATGCGCTTTTAACAACTCAAAATCCAAGGGTATAGAAAAGCGATTTCAAACGCATAACTTACAGCTTCATACTTGTTACCGTCTTTAGCATCTTCGGCATCTATTCTGTGTTTTAGTGCTTCGTTATTTTCGATTCCTTGAAACGCAAGATCGGCCCTTTCATTATCGGTTAGCCATAGATCACAATAGATTAGAAATATGTCTGCATTGTGTAAAGAAAATATTTCTTGCCCCTCAAGTTTTATAGAAATTTTCTTAACGATTGCCCGTCCCAGATTCTGAACTACTGTCCTGTTTGCGTCTGTTGCTGAATCAAGTTCTATTTTGAAAGTAAGCCGTGCAGATCCCGGCACAATCACTTCATCTGCTCCTAGGTCTGGAAATTTAACAGTAAGAATTTGATCTGAATCAATAGTAGATGGATTATTTGGAACAATAATATTCTGTTTATTTCCCTTCAACGCCAAAGGGCTCTTTCAGTCTTCTATGCGGGTCAAGAATCGAACCATATGCTTGTGACATTTTTTTTATAAAACAAAATAAAAAGTTAATTATTTAAAAACATGGCAGAAGAAGATTATGATGTTTTTGATCCTGGAGACGACATGAGTGAAATGACGCCTTTGACACATCCATTACAATCATTGCGGCGTGAATTAACAGAAAGTAAGGTCAAATCATTTTATCAAAGTTTAGGCCAAGAACCTCCCGAATTTATAGACCCTAATGATTTTGAAACAAAAGATGACCATTTGTTTGTGAAAAACGAGCAAGGACAACTTGTTCAGCTTACAACTAAACCAGACCCATCAAAGTTTTTAGCAAAGACTACAATTAGACAAAGGCTCAGTGTGAGCGATCAAATCGCCTTGGCATTGCTAAACCGCGAAGATTAGACAGTGAGGCAGTTGCTAAAACTTCAAAACACACTACAAGAACTCCCAACAGATAACCAAATACAAAACATACCCCTTAAAGATTTAAGCCCAACAGCAGACGAAATAATAGAAACCAGTTTTTCAGAAGCATTAAAAACTATGCACGATCCGCCGCTACCTATGAGAGAAATAACGGCCCTTGATCATGCTTTGAAAAGCATCAGAGGCGAATTAACAAACAATTTAGCAAAACTGGGTGAACTAGATGAGCATATAAAAAGAGAAAAAGAAAAAACTAGTTGAGGCTGATGACCACAACTTAGGACCTGGTGTTAAAGAAAGAATAACACAAAGACTAAAAGATCTTGAACAAGAGAGATCAGCAAGACTAGAAGTGTTGTCTAATAACCGTGAACAATTACGAACTCAAGTGAGCAGAATAAGAGAAACTATCCAAAGAATTTTATATGAAGACACGACGTTAGCAGAACGAATAAGAACACTGTTTAGAGAGCAAGGTGTCACATTAGCGAGCGTTATAACAGCCTTAGGATTTGCAATAAGTACACTGGTGTTGGCTATTACAGGCGGCGGTGGTGGGGGAGCAGTGCCACCAGGACCACCATCAGATAAATCATGGGTAAAAAAACAACTTGATCATCTTGCAAGTTTATTAAAAAAATTAGCTAGTAAAGCAATAGATTCTTTGCCTGGTATAATAGGAGGGATCGTTAGCTGGCTTTTGTCTGCCGCAAGTAAAGTAGTTGGCTTTATGGCTGAGCACTTATGGGCATTAGTTGTCTTAATAGTTGGGTTACTTTATAGTAAGATAAAGACCAAGTAATCCTAGGGCAGTTAATCCAATAACAAGTGCCGTCTTTTCATATTCATGGTCATCACGCGCGTCTTCAATGGCCTTTGGGCTTTGGGCCTTGGGGATTGGATGGGGTTTTGAGGGGACTTCTTTTTTTATTGCTATTGCTGGCTTAGAATTTATGTCGTTTTTTCCGACCTTCTCTTCATTGCCAGCCACAAGGATTTCATTATTATAGTTTATTATTGTTCCTATCTGGAGTCTGAGGTCAGAAGGCAGCATGTATAAACAGTGCCAACAGCAAAGTCTACTTTCGATCTTGCGTATTGCAAAACATTTTGGTACCTTTTAATACTTGAAGGCAAATCAATTGCAGAATTAATAGAATCCTCTAAATTTGCTAAATACTGTTTTTGGGCGTCAAAGCCAGTAGAAGGATCAATTATGTTTGATCTCGTTTGTGCTTGCGAACCTAGCAAACACCAAACATAAGTACGAATAGAGTCGTTTATTCGTTCTATTCCCGCTCTAGTTAGACCATTAGAAGTATCCAAAATAAATGTTGTCCATGCTGTTTTATGCTCTTGCTCTATGGACCCGAGGTGAACAGTTGTGCCTGAAGAGAAAGATGTGTAAGGAGGATTCCAATCATAGTTATACTTTCTGTGCACACCCCAAAAATAAAGAGTGCCTAAACCATGATTAAGATCCAACTTTTGTCTAAAGTCTGTCTTTGGGTCAATATCAAATTCGTTACAGATCCTTTCAAAAGCCTTGTAATCTATTCTGTTGCTGAATGGATTAAACGTTTTGTCATTTGGTAATGGTGCTTGCAGTTCAGATAAAATACGTTGAAGGTGTAATAAAAATGAATCTATACACTGACCTCACCAAAGGATCAGGATGATTTAAATGATCCGCATACGACACTCCACACCCAGTTGATGCACAAAACACAGCAAAGTTTAACTGGTTCTGATAAAACTGCATCGGATGACTGAACCACACTTTCGGGATGTAGTCTTTTTTAATAGGAGGGTTAGATATCTGTTTAATGGAGTACTAACCTTTACTTGAAAGGCGTCAGACTGAGTCACAGAAATGTCAAGGGTATCAGTTGTTATATTTTTAAGATTGTAGTGCGGTCCAACAGAATATTTTGCATTAGTATATTTGAATGCACTCATTTTTAAATTGTTTTAAAAATGTTTGTAACAATAACAACTCAAGGCAGTCCTTCGTTTTTAGAGTATGCTATTGATAATAAATGCGGAACCCGAAGGGTTGCACTCCATGAAATTTTTTACAAAGTCGTATGGTTTAATATAAGTCAATCCAAGAAGAATAATGTAATTCAAAAACTTGACCCTGGTGGAGACGTAATTAGCCAGTTAACCATACCTGATGGTTATTACGGGTTTTGCTCGCTAAAAGAAGCAATGAGTAACTTCGACATTACTCTCAAACTTAACAATGCAAATTTGAAAATAATGTTGACATTCAAACATGAAAAAGAAGTAGTAGGTTACCTTTTTGATGTAGAGCTAGCTAAAATGTTAGGCTTTGCAACTGGTAATCATGGCATTCATGCCTTTCATAGATTTATAGTTACACCAGACAAAACTACTTATGAGGGAAAATATCCGCTCGATCTTGCATTACATTCATTACTCTATGTTCATTTGGACGAGCTGAGCACTGATGAAAACTTATATGATGGAAGGCCCTCAACTGTTTTAAGAGCTCTTCCATCAGGGAAAGCTGCATATTGCGATTATGAAATTATACAATTCCCTAATTTACAGTTTAAAAGATTAGCTTGTGGGAGGGTCAGATCATTTAATATAAAGATCACAGATAAAACAGGGAAAGTCGTAAAATGTGATAACCTGCACATTGTTTTAGAAATAAAATAATACGTTGTTTTAAAAAATGTCACGTGGACCAGAAGAATCGGGAGTTACATTAGCGCCTGAGAGGTGTGTAACTTTAGAATTAAAAGACCTTGCAGACGTTGAGGACTTTGAACAAAACGGTGAGATAGGCACTTTATATGGTTTTGAGTACACTAAAGATGGTTATTATAAGCGCAAAGAGGTTGACGACAACAAAAGGTTTCCTAAACTAGAACAACTACGCAATCTAGAAGCAAATAATACAGGTCAGTATGAATATAAAATAGTTCGAAAAACTGACAACAAATGGCACTTAGAACCATATTTAGAATGGGACATAAAATTTGAATTCTTAAGCCCATTTACATTTTTTGACCGTCAAAAAAGTTTCAGAAAAGCATTGAACTCTGGCCCTTTACATGTAAGTCTTATGCCAGAGGACAACAGTCGGAAAGAGATCGAAATAAAGCCGTTTGGGGACAAACAGTACATCCTCCACAGAAGAGAATCGGTTTTAAAGAAAGCTTCTACAAAATTACAGTTCATTCCACGCACAAAATTAGGAGACACGTTCACAATGATATTTAAAATTTCTGTCTTAAAAGATGAGGCGAGAAATGGAGCTCTGGGCGTCAGTGACAATCTTATGAAAGGAATTCTTATTAGCTGGCAAAACTTAGACGTTGACAAACTTAAAGTTACTGTCGTTGTTCTTTACAATGGCGAGGATATTAAGGTCATAACAACAAGCAACAAAATTGATATTAGTTTAAATAGAAACGATCTTACAGAACTGAACTGGATTAATCTTACACATTTGGGCCTTATAGGGTTTTATTATACTGAACAAGTTTTGACAGAGAGTATGATAAAAACAATAACTGGTGTAAATTAAATTCTGTTTTAAAACTATGGAGCAAACGACTTTGGTGTCAATGTTAAACTTTATGATAAAAACCCCTCATTGTTCATTGATTTGTGGACAGACTGGTTGTGGAAAAACAATATTTGTCCTCGACCTATTACAAACAGTTTATCGTTATAATTTTGATCATATAGTAATTTTCTGCCCAACACTTAAATGGAACAAAGCATATCACAACAGAAGGTTTATATGGACAGATGATGACATATATTTAGTTAACCCTAGCAATAAACTGAGTGAGTGTTTAGAACATTTTTTTAAACTGTTTGAGGGAACGCAGACATTATTTATTATAGATGATTGTTCGGCAGAAAAGGATATAGTCAAAAAAAGAAACACTTTATCAAAACTGGCTTTCAGTGGAAGACATGCTGGGATAAGTGTGTGGATTTTATGTCAAAAATATAACTCAGTTTTAAAAGACTTTAGAGAACAATTAAAGACTGTAGTTTTATTTCACATGAAAGACAGAGACGCATTTGATGAATGTATGCGTGAAAATGATGTTATTGAAGACGATCAAGAAAAACGAAGGATTAAGCAAAAACTTAAGTCTCAAAAGTTTTCTAAATTAGTGTTAAAAACAGATAATCCTACACATTATGTATGTTTGTAAAGTGTTTACTATTAGAGAACTATAAAATAGGCATTCTGGGTAAGCCGGCGGAGCAACAGCGAAACTGGCTTTAGCCGGTTGGAGCTGGCGGAGGTGGGTGAGCCAGAATGCCTATTTTATAGTTCTCTGAAGGGCAGGTGGGAGAGGGGAGGGGAAAGGACATTAGATCCGGGATTAGAAGCTTTCCACTGAGGATGATGCTATGGCCTCAGATGAAAGGCAATTTCACTCGATGGTCCGTGGGAAGAAGGAATATTTTCTGTAGTGCACCCAGCAGTCATTGAAAACCCTCTGATCACCCAGCAATCATTGAAAACCTCTGTCCACCCAGCAGTCAATGAAAACCCCCTGTCCACCCAGCAGTCATTGAAAACCCTCTGTCCACCCAGCAGTCACTGAAAACCCTCTGTTCTACCAGCAGTCATTGAAAACCCTCTGTCCACCCAGCCGTCAATCAAAACCCTCTGTCCACCAGCAGTCAATGAAAACCCTCTGTTCTACCAGCAGTCATTGAAAACCCTCTGTCCACCCCGCAGTCAGTGAAAACCCTCTGTCCACCCAGCAGTCACTGAAAACCCTCTGTCCACCCCGCAGTCACTGAAAACCCTCTGTCCACCCCGCAGTCAATGAAAACCCTCTATCCACCCAGCAGTCAATGAAAACCTGTCCACCCAGCAGTCAATGAAAACCCTCTGTCCACCCAGCAGTCAATGAAAACCCTCTGTCCACCCAGCAGTCAATGAAAACCCTCTGTCCACCCTGCAGTCAATGAAAACCCTCTGTCCACCCTGCAGTCAATGAAAACCCTCTGTCCACCCAGCAGTCAATGAAAACCCTCTGTCCACCAGAGGTCAATGAAAACCCTCTGTCCACCCAGCAGTCAATGGACACCTGATTCTGTTCAGGGAGGGTTAAAAGGGGGCGGAAAGAGAAAGTGGGATCCACCTTCCATCATGCCAGGCCCTAGACACAGTGACCTCTGACAGGTCAAAGCCTTTATGGCCAGAAGGTGATGGGAATATTTGCTATTGTCTTCAACAAACCCCACATTTAAAGGGAAAAAAAACTCTCTCTGAAAGTGCTCCTTTCTGAGAATGTGAAAACTATGTTCATCTTCAATGGAAACAAAACAAGATGGAGTAAACTCCTGTCTGAAGGCGAGTGAGTGTCGGAAGTAAGAGCTTCGAGGTTGACCCTGCTTCCCTTGACATTTGCAAAGCACAATGACAGTATCTTGAACTAGTATTTTAAAGTTTGGGGAGTGGTGACATGAAGGCGCCCGCCAGGGAGAGGTGGGGGGCGGGGGGGGGGGGGGGGGGGCTGGAAAAGAAATCGTGGAAAGGGGAGGGGGTCAGGAGGGGAGAAAAGGAAATTATCCAGCAAAAAAAGCAAACAATTTGTTTTTAAATCTTACCGTCAAAAATGGCTTGGATTTGATCGAATCCAGGCCAAGGTGTAGGTCAATCCAGGCGGCCGTATCTTCTTTCGGTTTGCACTGCTTTGCTGTGACAATTCACGCAGCTATCCTCTCATCCCATCAACATGATCCAGGCCAGTTTTTTCCCCAAAGGCTTAGGTCACTCCACAGTGTTTGTAGGTGAAGCTGGCTTTATTCAAAGAAGCAGCACACAGTTTAGAACTACAAGTCTTAAGGCACTTCTTTTGCACATTACCGGTTTAACGGCAACGGAGTGCATCAGTTCAGTTTTCAATTCGCTGTTCGTTTGCGATGGCGGGCATCGTCACGTGTTTACACGCAGTGCCGTTCATTGGTGGAGGATGCGAAACCTTTGACTATGTCGTGAGATAAGATCACGCGCGGAGTAGCTCCGGCACTTTCAGGAAACACGTGAATCACTGTCTGGCCTCTTCCCTTTGCAAAACATCCCTCATAGTTGTCAGGGACTGTGGAGAGGGGCTAGAGGGAAGGAAGGGGGGGGGGGAGATTGGGGAGAGGTTGGTGCGAAAAGCTTGAGGAAGGTGGGGGCAGGGGAGGTTGGGGTGAGGTAGGGTGGACGTTTTGGGGAGGTTGGGAGATACGTTGGGAAGAGGTGGGGGGGGGGGGGGGCTTAAGTTGGGGAGGTAAGTTCGGAGGAGGTTGGGGTGATAAGATGCGGGAGGTTGGGGGGAAGGTTGGGGGGGGTGTAAGTAGGGGGGAGGTTCTGTGGAAGGTGGCGGATGCTAAGTTGGGGGAAGGTTGGGAGAAAGGTGGGGGGAGGGTAAGTTGGGGGAAGGTTGGGGGGAGGTTGGGTGGGATAAGTTGGGGGGGGGGAGGTTCGGTGGAAGGTGGGGGATGCTTAGTTAGGGGAGATTGGGGGGAAGGTGGGGGAACGGTTAGTTGGGGGGTAAGTTGGGCGAGGTTAGGGGTAGGTTGGGGGAGTAAGTTGGGGGGGGGGGGGGAGTTGGAGGAGGGGGAAGAGGGCTGTGACGGGACCTACCTTACTGTTGTATAGGGAAGATTTCGTCCAAGTCTCACTTTCCTTTTTGCTCTGCAGTTGGCAGAGAACAAACTAATCAACATCTGTCTGTCTGTCTGTCTCTCTCTCCCTGCATAGGTGTGCGTCAGATGGAAGGGTTGGGGGATATTGGTGGGGGTGGTGATATGGTTATATTAAGTGTGTGTGTGTGTGTGTGTGTGTGTGTGTGTGTGTGTGTGTGTGTGAGTGTGTGTGTGTGTGTGTGAGGTGGGGGGGGGGGGGGGGGGTGTCATGCCTAAAATCCGAACTGGCGATCAACCATGTAACCATTGTGATTTGCTTTGTCCTGTGCGCCTTGTGCTGGTCACTTTAAGTTCTTTTGGTGTTAATTACTAATGAAGTCTGAAGTCAATCTTTCATTTGGCCCGCCTTGTTGTATTCGGCTTTTATGCTCGCAGGAGTATTTATTGAATTGTATACGGTTGGTGTTGTTTCACTGAATGTCACAAGAAAGAAAGGAAGAAAGAAAGAGACAGAAAGAAAGCAACTAACAAACAAACAAGTAAAGGAAAAAAAATATCAAAGAGAAACAAATAAAGTATTTTAAGAATTGAAGGGTTTTTTTTACGTGGGGATTCAATGGAGATGTCCTCCGACAACACCCCCACTTCCCACCACCTCTGCCTCTCCATCCTCTTCTTTCTTCTTAAGGAAAGCTCTGTGAAAACACGTTAAGTCTTCCTTAAAAGTGACAACCACTGTCTTGCTTAGACAGATGAACTCCCTGACCATTTCAGTTATATTTCAAACCAGCTCTGCCACACATTCTAGCATGTCCTGCCTGACCCCCCTCCACTCCCCGCCATCTCCCACCCTCTCCAATTTACATAAGTCGAAAAATGGACAGATTTCCTTTTGTACACCCTCCTACACAAGAGCAGCTTTCTGTCCGTTCTCTGGAATAGATATGTTGAAACTTCCCAGCCAAATATGACTTCACGTGTGATGGAAAGAAGCATGTGCACGGGAGACGAGGTGCAGTGAACAGGTTACGAAAGGAACGTTTTCTTGGAAAACTAATTGAAACGGTTAAAATCATTGGTCTTTTTCCTGTTTGAAAAAGGCTTCTTCGATCATTTTGAAAGAAACATCTCACCATTTTGAATAGGTCTAAGGCAGAGACTGAGAGGGGAAGGCAGAAACTAGCTCCATGTTTTCAACGAAAGACTCATTCTATCTTCAGTTTCCATTCACCCAATCAAGAAAGCCGGTTCGTAAATGATTCTTCGTGTTTTATGTAATGTCCACCTTCTGTTAAAGTTGAAGAGCTGGAATTGGTAGGAAATGGGGGAAGGGGCATTTAAAACCCCACTGAATAGATTCCCATGGAAAGAGTTTCTTTCTTTGGAACAACAAGGCTGAAGTCATCGAAACATTGCAGCGTTGCACACTGTAGAACATTCAGAATATTTGAAACAATCAAGTTCTCTCTAATCGAGAGAGAGACAAAAGAACACGATGGAGGGATTTCATGTTCGAAGGCAACAGACTGCCGGGCGTAGGAGACCGCTCAGCCTTGGAGAGGGTGGGGGGGGGGGGGAGATGATGAGGGAGCGGGTTACAATGAATAGATAGTGAAAAGGAGGAAGGAGGGTGGTGGGTGGTGGCTAGATTTTCCTTTGAACCCCTCTCCGATAT
>JAMYXO010002899.1:15000-21969 GCA_033310375.1 Conus canariensis | reverse complement strand
TCCATTTGGTCCATTTTTCATAGCCCTTTTGGGATTTGCAGTATGATTGGTTAAAGAAACCGATGAACAGCTTTCTGAAAATTAGTGAACATTGTTGAGAATAAACTGACTGCTCAATAGCTTTTCCTGCTTTTTCCTCCTGGTGAGATATGCTGACTCTAATTTATGTCGATTGTGTCTGTTTTTTGTGAGTAAAAACGAATAGATAAAGTGACATTAATGTGCATTGAATTAAAAGACAGTCTTGGTCTAGGTGTTCAGTTTAAGAAAGCCATCATCCCAGCATCTAATCAGGTGAGTTTGGTTCTAGATGGATATCCTGAGAAGCCATCACTCCAGTGCCTATCTGGTAGTGGCCAGCTTTCAGCGGTGAGCCTGAAAAGCCATCACCTCAATGTCTAATTGGGCGGGCCTTAGCTTTTTGTTAGATAACCGTGGATAGCCATAACCCTAATTTGGGTGCGGTGTTTTTTTTTTTTTTTTTTGTTTGTTGTTTTGTTTTTGTTTTATCATGGCTGACAATAGTCTAACCTCTGACATTTTGAATCTGGCCTACAGCTGCATAATAGTTATAAATGTCGGCCTTGCAGCGTTAGCACTGAGCAAAAAATGAAAAAGTCATTGAGAGTTTTTTTTCCTCCGCTAAGCTTAGAGACTTCACCATCAATACAAACATCGATACAAACCGTAATAAGTAAATAATTGGAAAGTAGCGAACAAATAAGTCAGTCAATGAATCAAACACACACACACACACACACACACACACACACACACACACATCAGCATCCGCAACACACACACACACACACACACATCACCACACCACACACACACACGCTCGCGCTCAGGTATAAAGGACATAAGAAAATGAAGGTATACACTGACAAATTCATAAACATGAACCCTCCCCCCCCCCCATCCCTTTTTTTTAATGATCCAAACGCCCAGTTATGGAAGTACACTTTAGCTCAGTGGTGGATGGGGCAGAAATGTAGCATTGAAACCTATGAATTCGCTGCTCTAGATCACTAGAATACTGAAACATCAATATGGACCATGATGTGTCTATTTCAGATATCAGTATGATAAGGGAAATGAACCCAATTCATCAAAAGTTCAGTACAGCACTGAACCCATTGACCTTGTTGATCCTGTTAATAAATGGCATTTGCAATGATTATGAAATGTCCCGTCAATAACACATGGCAGCAGTAGGTTAGTAATATACCAACTATGTGTAATAAACTATTTCTGAAAGCTTTCTGTATCACTTCACACTCAGAAAACATTTCTGGACACAATGATTTCTGCCCGAAATATGTCGGAATGACAGTGTGTGTCTTTGCGGAATGTGCCAACCTGTTATACACACATTTTTTTTCTCCAGCAACTCTTTGAGTTGGCACGTCAATTTGTGGCTGCAGGTCCAGCACAAACTGTAGCCGGTGAC
The DNA here is from genome assembly GCA_033310375.1 of Conus canariensis. Taxonomy (NCBI): domain Eukaryota; kingdom Metazoa; phylum Mollusca; class Gastropoda; order Neogastropoda; family Conidae; genus Conus; species Conus canariensis. Next base: position 20,516 of record JAMYXO010002899.1, on the reverse strand, counting down.
AATGCGTGTCATAACACTGCCTATGAGGCGATGGTTGATGGGACGTCTTGGGCTGTGACTGCCTGGACAAAGGGGTGCTCTCACATGCCTTTGCTAGGTGAAATTTCCATTACGCTGAAAACAGACTGTAGTTCCACGCCAAGCAAAAGGATGTGCTTGTGTTTGACGTCATTTGTTGGTCAGCAATTGGATTCTTTTCAATAAAATATGGTGTGTGGATATAAGTATGACTCTGTGATTAGTCCTTTAGAAACAGAATGCATTTCCAAGACGACGATGGAACAGCTGTTTCTTGAAAAGCATCTTTGGCCTTAAATTTTGACCTGTAGTGCACCTAACTGTTGAAATCCCTGCTCACAGCGTGTTTCATGAACCCCTTCCAACAGCAAAGCTTCTGTTCCGTAGATGTCTTTTCGGATCGTCCTGGTGGAGCCATTTTCAGGATTCTTTGGAAGAAGCACTGTTCCCAAATCAGCAATGGTCGTTAGAAGGATTCTGCTGCAGAAGAAGTGTCAGAGATGTTTACACTCGACATCATGGCACATAAACGGATGACTCAAGATGCTTTGCTTTTGCCAACTGTGTTTTGACGAACTCTGTGTTACCTAATGTCATATGCCTGATGTTTGGTCAAGAGAGCCCTCAGACAACAAATGGGCATGAAAGTTTCAAAGACAATTGAATTCGCAATGTGCCGCCGATGCCAAACATTTATGTCTTCACACACGCCATATTTAGCATTCAAACACTTACTTGGGATGGCTCTAGCGCCCCTTTGTGTTAGTTTTCGCGCCCCAGTGTCCTTCGCCCAACCTGAGGGAGGACAGAGTCCAGAGCTTTTTGTCAATGGACCTGAAGACCAAGACCACCCAGACTGCTGGGTGCACTGCCAAATACTGATGATGATTTTGAGGAACTGTCAAGCCTTATTGTCATTTAGCAGTTTTTCAAAGCCTGCCAAAGGAATGGGGCCATTCATGTGCGTAGCAGAAGTCTAACGAAACGGTTGACTGGTGAAGGAAGCTGGTCGTTACCTGACTGCACACGATCGCGCTCTAGCAACTTCTGAGTCTTCACATCATCGACCATGGTGTGTTGGGAAACTGCTAATCCGACTATTTTGTAGTTGGATGTAAAGTGAACAAATAGTAGCTTACCTATTACAACCTACTTTTCAAACTGAGATATATTTATTTATTTGTGTTGAGGAGGGGGGCAGGAACATGTTATACTATCTACTTTCTGTAGATTATGATTTTGTTTCTGCTGCTCCCCCAAAACGCAGAAGGATCGATGGTCTCTGAGCAATCTCATAAATGTTCCACATTAGTAATCCAGCATGACATCTCTTGACAGCTGCCCTCGATCAGGGAGACAAGGATTTTGGGTATTCCACAGAGACTCAACAGCATCCAGAATGTCTCTCTGTCAAATATCGAATGACTTTTCACAGTCTATAAAGCTAATGTAGGTAGGACACACACACACACACACACACACACACACACACACACACACACACACACACAACACACACACACACACACACAGAGAGAGAGAGAGAGAGAGAGAGAGAGAGAGAGAGAGAGAGTGCGAATGCGAATGTGAATTTCTTCAAATTGAGGCCATAGTCCATACTGAAGGGGTGACACCCGCAATGCAACACACGAGAAGGACTCTCAGTAAAGAAAATGGAAAGGAAAAGCCATTACACATATGTACGCTACGCAAACTATTATGAATATACCGTTCGTATTGGCTTTTGAGCTTCATAAAATATGTACATAGCAAGATCGTAGAGGGCATGTTCATTTCTTGTTGCTAACAATAAGTTGGCTCTAAAACTACAGGGGTCAAAATAATACTTAGCCTTAATAAATCTAACTCTAAAACACACACACACACACACACACACACACACACACACACACCACACACACACACACACACACACACACACACACAGAGGAGAGAGACAGAGAGGAGAGAGAGAGAGAGAGAGAGAGAGAGACAGAGAGAGAGAGAGAGAGAGAGAGTGAGAGAGAGAGAGTGAGAGAGACAGACAGATGGACAGAAAGACAGACTGACAGATAGAGACCGAGAGACAGACGGACAGACAGGCAGCCATACACACACACACACACACACACACACACACACACACACACACACACACACACACACACACACACACAGAGAAGAGAGAGAGAGAGAGAGAGAGGGTGGAAATAAAGTTAACAGAAGAAAGAATCAAAGTCATTAAAGTCATGGCAAAATGGTCAGGCACACACAATCGAACACCCATTTGCTACTCCCCATACAGTACTACCGACATTTAGACCATTTACACAACGTAAGTAAGTTTCTAGTGAGTCCTGGCGAAGCGCGATGTTGTAGTTGTTACTGATTTGATCCAAAGGATCGTGGCCTGTGTCTCTCAGTGGGGCCGTTGAATGGAAGAATAGAACTAAAAACATATAACCTAAGGGTAAGGTTCAAACCCTAGTATTGTGCCTCTGTGACCGTTCCCACCTTGTGTGTCTGCATGGACAGAACGAGCTCATTCTAGATCATTCTTTGTGAAAATAGCCACGGTTGAGAATGCAGGAACAGAGACGAACAGGACAAATGCCTGTCCTGAAATTTTGCTCCATGCAAAGACGATGAAATGGTCCACAATATTGTGCATAGGAATAACCAAGAACCAGGACAATGAGTGAAACAAAGATGACAGTACTAAATAGAGAGCAAACAAAAATGCATGTATGGAAACATCGGTGACATCAGTTTTTCAGTTTCAGTTTCAGTTTCATCAAGGAGGCGTCACTGCGTGCACTCGCTACACCACACTACGCTTGATTTTGAGCTGATGGATAAATGAATGAACAACTAAGATGAGAGAATTGAAGAAGAGGGTCTCGTGGCTACGACTTAGCAGATATCTGACAATGCGCTGGTCGGACCTTGAGTGCCTACCTAACTTTGGTTGTCTTTCTTTTTTTTATACTACATTTTATACTATTTGCATAATGTCTTTAGTTTGTCAGCAACTTTTTTCCTCCCCACACTTTCCTGTGTGTGCCTGTGCAGAAGTGCGTATGCATGTGTGTGTGTGTGTGTGTGTGTGTGTGTGTGTGTGTGTGTGTGTGTGTGTGTGTGTGTGTGTGTTGTGTGTGTGTGTTGTGTGTGTGTGTGTGTGTGTGTGTGTGTGTGTGTGTGTGTGTGTGTGTGATTTGTGGGTTTGTGTAAGTATTCACACGTATCTGCATATGCATATGTACATATATGTGTGTATATAAGTGTGTCTTTGTATGTGGGCGTATACGCATGTACGTGTGTGTATGCATTTGTGCGTTCATGTGTATTCGAGTATGTGTGCACACGTGTGGGTTTGGACGTGCACATGCATGCATGTGCATTTGTGTGTTCGTAGGAGTGAGCGGTATTATCCAAGAACAGCAGTAAAAGTTATGATTTTGAATGATCAAAAACATGATTCACAATACTCTTAAAAAAAACAGTGTCCGTTTAAGCCAGTATTAAAATGTCATGTTTTACTATGTACTATCATAGCAGTACCAACAGATTACAAATTAACAATGCGCAAGAAAATCAATATATACTACTAAAAACAATTGAAGTACCACCCCTAATTTTTGTATGCAATTTTTAAAAAGCTCTGATAAACCAATTAATATTGATAATTGAATAAACTCTGCTGGATAAGCTTACCCGGTTCTCAAATACTACTCCTCGTGCATTTTTGTTATGTTAAAGTCGGTCAGCAGTTATCTACCGCGTCGCATCTGAGGCAAAAAAATCCCGAGAAATTATCGAACTTGTGTCGCTCCCAGATTTTGACACAGACACAGCAAGAAAAAAAATGTGATGCACGTGAAAGCAAGGTCTTTTCTGAGCAGAATTGCAATCAGTTAGCACATTTGACGGGTATAAAAAGTCGCGAAATTTAGGAAGATTTAACCATGCCTGCGAGACAACGACTAAGCAACACCGACAGAGGAAGAGCGATAGCATGGTACCAAGAAGGTATTGGCTTGAGGGAGATTGGTCGACGGCTTGGAGTGAGTCACCCAGTCATTCTGTGGCTCAGAGACCGTTGGCTTAACACTGGAAGTGTTGAAGAACAGCAGGGACGTGGACGGACGAGAAGCACCTCCAGACAGCAGGATCGGTTCATTGTTATCGCTTGTCTGAGAGACCGTTCAGCCAGTGCCACAGTACTCCGAGACCAGCTACGACAAGCCAGCAACGTCAACGTCAGTACCCAGACAGTTCGGAACCGGCTCCACGACGCCAACTTGAGGTCAAGGTCCCCAGCAGTGAGATCAATACTGTCCCCAGCGCATCGAGCTCATCGTCGGGCCTGGGCAGCATGTCATAGAAGGTGGACAAGAGCTGAATGGGCAACAGTACTCTTCACAGACGAGTCAAGGTTCACCCTCAGGTTCAACGACGGGCGGGTTCGCGTCTGGCGACGTCCTGGAGAACGCTACGTTGACGCTGCCGTCAGGGAGCATGACCGTTATGGAGGTGGGTCCGTGATGGTGTGGGGTGGGTTCAGCCTACGTCACAGGACCCCCCTACACCGTGTTGAAGGCCGCCTGACCGGTGCCACCTACCGCGACACCATCATCCGCCCCCTTGTGATGCCCGCCCTGAGGGCAGTTGGCCAGGGCGCCCAGTTCCAGGACGACAACGCGCCGTGCCACCACGCCGCCATCGTGAATCAGTTCCTACAAGGGCAGCAGGTGACAAGAATGGACTGGCCTGCCAGGTCACCAGATTTGAACCCCATAGAGCATCTGTGGGACGTGCTGGGGAGGCGAGTGCGGGCCCACAACCCTCCAGCAGACACCGTGGACCAGCTGTTTCAGTTGCTGGAGCAGGAGTGGCAGGCGATCCCCCAGGACACTCTCCGCCGCCTGGTGCACTCCATGAGACGTCGATGTGACGCTTGTTTGAACGCGAACGGTGGTCATACCCGTTATTAACATCATGACATCTACCATAGACTCTTGTTACTTTTCATTTTGGGGGTATGCCTCTTTAATCAAGTGTAAAACAAAGATAATTTTTTGTCACGGTGTTTGAATAAATTTGAATGGATTGAGGAATAATAAAAATAAAATATTCAATCATTAAATTATGTTCAGCTTTGTTTCCTTTCGAATGACAGCAGTTTTCCTAAGTGGTACTTCAATTGTTTTGAGTAGTGTATATACTTTCGTTTTGTTCCATTTTGCTACCCTTCGCTGGCTGCTTCGGGGGTGCTGTTGCATTCTCTTTTGAACTCTTGGTGGTGACAACACCACAGAATTATGGACTGTGGTGTGTCTCTATTTGACACCAAGAGCACAGACACAATCAGCCGTGTCTCCCTGATGAGTCCGATCCAGCGGACGAAAGGCCTAGGAGCAGGCAATACAAATAGATGTGCCTTCAGGAGGGATTGCGATGGTTCTCTCAGGCAGCTAGTGAAGTGTTTCTCATATTTA
>JAMYXO010002899.1:5000-12500 GCA_033310375.1 Conus canariensis | reverse complement strand
ATGGGCATCAAAAGCCCGCGGTTCCCCAGGCTGAGGTCCCATGAATCTGTGGTGTAGCGCAGTGCGTGTTTGTTTCATGGCGTAGCACCAACGCATCACCATTAATTGAAAATGAATTAATATACAGATAAATCAATGGTTCTATGGAAAATTGATATTAACTGTTCCCCCCCCCCCCCCCCCCCCCCCCCACACACACACACACACACACACACGCGCGCTGGATTTAAGGGAGGCAATTGTCGCTCTTTCGTGTGCTTCATCAGTGTGGGACTACGTCCCTTTAACCGCATTACCTGCTTTTCAGCTACCACCCCCCCCCCCCACCACCCCCTTCATAAGCAAGCTTCATAAGCAAGCCATCTGGCATGAAAATCCACGTGGTTCATGGTTAAGTATGAGTTATATTTTTCAATTCTATATCTATAGGTCAAAATTTTCAAGAAAACTGCTACATGTGGAAGACTGCCTTCTAACTTACACTTATATAGGTAATGTTTTGCTAGAAGAATAATGAAGTAAAAAATGTAATCAGTTGCGATTGTTATGTCGAAACCTAAAAGTATGAGAGACTGTTAGGCGTATATTCTGTGCATGAGTGCATTTCTCTTTTACCAAATCAATTAACCTACTCCAAAAACATTTGACATGAGTACATTTCCAAAACATATGGTCAATAGAATCTTTAAATAATCCGCAAAAACTGCATTTATCATTATCAGTAACACCGATTTCTTTCAAAATAACATTTGTACCCAAACACCTGTGAATTATTCTTAGCTGAAACCACTTAAGTTTTACATCTGTAATCTTATGTGCATAAAAAAGCATGAATTCCAGTCATGAGCTTGTGAAAGTTTGATGTCCCATTTGTCACAGCACGGAGCTCTCAACTGATTATCAATCAGTATATCGTAATAAGTCTTTGAACCTTTATAAGTGGCAAACAATATCTTATAACACAATGGAGAAGTAATACATTTGTTGTTTTCGATGGTAATGTCAAATCTTTTCATGAATTCAATTATTGCTAACTTATACCCTGTATAAGTTAGAAAATCAATGTTGACATCATATTTTTCCTTAAATTGTCCGTGGGAAAGAAACTGACCATTATCATTAAAAAAAAAATGTGCCAGATAACAGACACTTTTGTTTTGAAGCATTTTAGAGACGATGCGTCTTTTCCGAACTTGAATACGTTTGTTGAAGCAAACTGGTTCAGCAAGTAGTTCAGTGGATTTTTTGGCAGACATTTGTAATAAAAAAGTTTGTAAGCTTCAAGGACATCTGCCCAGAACGGATTATATTTTGTAAATTTTGAGATAATCTCTGGACCATGTTTACTCATATGAGGCCAATGAGGAAAATTACTGAGAAGAATATGTTTCCATTTGTGGTTTGATCTCTCAGTCCTACGGATCCAGGATAGTTTTAAAGATGTGACGTAGGTTTTTACATCAGGAAGGCCAATACCTCCATTCCGTATGCTTTTATGCACTGTTTTTCGACTGATTTTTTTCTGTTTTTTTTTTATTTTATTCCACACAAACTTGTAACATATTTTCTGGCATGTTTGAAAGAAAACATCTGGTGGGTTTGGTAGAAACAGCCAAAGATGAGTCAACTTTGAAAGGATGATGGATTTCAAAATTGCTATTCTACCTAGGGGCGTAATCTGGCGTTTTACCTATATTTTGAACAAATGATTTACATCTGCTGGTCTTTCTGCGTAGTTTATTTCTATGCAATCTTTCAAGTCATTTGTGAACCATATACCAAGTACTCTAAATTTTTGTGGATTCCATACAATTTCTAAGTGGTCCATGTGGTGGTTTTGACTATGTTTTACATTTCCAAGCCAAATTGCGCTCGTTTTACTTAAATTCATATGAAGACCTGAGACACAGTCAAATCTTTAAAGAACTTCGATACGAGTTTCAAAGGATTTCTTATCCCCTGCTAGTAAAAACTCGGTGTCATCAGCATATTGAGATATCTTAAATTCAGTTTCATTCATTCTGATTCCCTGAATATCTTGATTTTCCCTTACTATAATGGCTAATATTTCAACACAAATTACGAACAGATATGGTGAAATTGGGTCTCCTTGTCGACATCCTTTTTTTAATATCGAACCAATGTGAAACCTGTCCGTTCACAATAACACAAGACTTGATATTTTTGTAGAATGTGCTTACCCATCTACAAATATCTCTTTGGAAATCAAATGCCTTTAGGACGTTAGACATAAATTCCCAATTAATCGAATCAAAGGCTTTTTTCAAAGTCTATGTTTAACAACAAACCAGGCAGATCATTTTCATCTAAATAGGATTTAGTGTCAAACATCAATCTTATGTTGTCGCCGATGTATCTATTTCTAATAAATCCGTCTGATCTTCATTTATGATTTTAGGCAACACAGATTTTATTCTGTTGGCAATGCAAGAGGATCCTATCTTATAAACGACATTTAACTGAGAAATAGGTCTCCAGTTTATTATGTACTGTCTGGATTTATCACCTTTTGGTATACATGTAATGATTCCCTCTCTTTGTACACATGACAGCTCTCCTTTCTTGAAACTTGCATTTAATGCTCTAACGACAAATACACCAATCTGTTTCCAAAAGACTTTAAAGAATTCAGTAGTAAAGCCATCGGAATCGGGGCTTTTATTATTTTTCATTGTCTTTAAGACATATGTCGCTTCCTCCAATGTAATAAGACCTTCTAAGTCCGCTGCTTCTGTTTCATTTAAATGTGGGATGTCTTTCACCAAATCTTTTATATCACAATTTTCTACAGCATGTTCTGTGTATAATGTTTTATAGAAACTATATACTTCTTTCAGTATGTCTTTTTGATTTGTTAAAACATTATCTTGTTTATCAATTACATTACACAAATATGGGTCTGCGCATGCGCGGAGTTAGGAGTTCATCCATCAGACTCCGGGAAAAAATTTACTGTTTTTCTGTAATTTCAGGATAAATTAGTGTTCCCCTTGTTTCTGCATATGTTTAAACGATCTTATTTTTTCGAAAATACACGCTGTGTGGTAAATTCCCCCTGTTTTGGCCCCGCCACCGTGATTTATCATCATCTACCAGCGTGCATGCACCTGCGATTCTACGCTTCCGGTTTCACGATGTGGACGATGCGGCAGTGTTTTGGTGGAATCCAAGAATTTAGTGCAACTTTACAGACTCCGGACTACCCAGTGTTCATGTGGCGTGCTTGATGTCAACCTGCATTACGTACAAATGCTAAAACAGCTATGTTACAGTACAACCTTGCCTCGTTTCTCTTGGTATTGACTTTGCTTCTGCAAAAGACTTATGACCACGATGCAACGAGACCGAAAGAAGTGTTTTCCCGTTTGGATGATATTCAGTTTGGCTACAAACTCATCTTCCGTACATTTGGTACAAGCACCGTGTTCCAGGTCTCTTCAAAACATGCGACCCTGTGTACCAAATCAGTAATGTATAGGAAAAAACTTGTGCTACTGTACTTAGCTTTGATACTTCTGGCAGAATCATATGCACCAGAACCAAACCCTGGCCCTACGCCGAATGGCCCAGTAGACGCCTCACACTACCCTTGTGGAACATGCGATGTCACAGTCACCTGGGAGGACAAAGGTGTAGAATGCGAAACTTGTAGCTTTTGGTTTCACGCACGATGCCAAAGTTTGAACTCACAGTCATATGAAAACCTACATGACGAGAACATACACTGGTACTGTGCCATTTGTGGCAATCCGAATAGTCAAACAGTCTTTGACTTGCATGGTGTGGACTGGCCTGGTGTGTCTGGGTCTTGGACTCGAGATTCATCTGGCATCTCATCTTGCTCTACACCGACTGAATCAAAATTTGCCCCTCATCATGCATCCACATCCACCAGAGCAAATCAGCAAGATAAGTGGAAGCACAGACCCCTGCGAGTTGTAAACATAAACTTCCAGTCCATGAGAGGAAAGCGAGCAGAAACACTTTGTTTCTGGACAGTGTGAAGCCAGACATCATCCTAGCTACAGAAACCTGGCTAGATGCAGAGATTCTTGATACAGAGATTCTCCCGGATTTCTACCAAGTGTTCCGTAAGGACAGGAATAGAGAGGGAGGAGGCGTCCTTGTTGCCGTGCGGAACACCCTGTCAAGCCGCCTCATTCCAGAACTGGCCACAGATTGCGAGATGGTATGGGTGAGAGTCCAGCGGCAAGGCAGGAAAGCTCTACATGTTTGCTCATACTACCGCAACAAGACCGCGGATAAAGATAGCTTGATGGAGTTCAGGGAGTCACTCAACAGAGCAGAGTCAATGACAAATGCCCACATCTTGATTGGAGGAGATGTGAACCTACCAGGATGCGACTGGCAGCAGATGGTGCTAAAACCGGGAACACACTATGTCGAGCTCCACAACATGTTCGCAGACCTTCTCCAAGATAATGGATTGGAACAGATTGTGACTGAACCCACCAGACTAGAGAACACTTTAGACCTGATCTGCACAAACAGCCCGTACCTCATTCCACGCGTGGAAACCATGCCTGGTCTTTCAGACCATGATGTGGTATACTGCGAAGTAGCTGTTAATGCCCCCAAGCCCAAGCAAGTACAACGACACATCCCACTCTATGACAAGGCAGACTGGGACAGTATCAGGACTGTTCTGCGGGACCACCAACAAGAAATTGAAGGGGAAACCGAGAGCCTCTCGACTGAAACACTATGGTCAAAGTTTAAAGACACTCTGATCAAAGCAGTGAAGAAATTCATCCCACACAAAGTCATCACCGGAGGAGGAAAAGCCGGCAAACCCTGGATCACCCCGGATTTGAAAAAGCTGATCAACCAAAGGGAACGGGCCTACCGGCTGATGAAGAAACTTGGATGTGATGACATGCTGGCCAAGTTCCACCAGCTACGGCGAGATGTCCAGCGCAAAATCAGACGTGCGTAATGGAAATACATTAACCAGATAGTGACTGAGGACGAGGAGGGAAGACAGAGCCGCAAACGCTTCTGGACGTTGATCAAACACCAGCGCACAGCGAAAGTCGGAGTCGCCCCCTTTAAAGTCAATGGCCGCCTGGTAGTGGATGCCAAACAGAAAGCAGAGACTCTCAATGCACAATTCCACTCCGTCTTTGGTGAGGGAAAAACATTCACAGAGACAGAATTCCAGCGGAAATGTAGGATGTCAGCGGGCAGCTACACTGAACTCAGGGATATCACCATGACCTCTGACGGAGTCAAGAAGCTCCTGCAAAACCAGACCCCGCAAAAGACAAGCGGACTTGATGGCATCAGCCCCCGTGTCCTGAGGGAGTTGGCAGAGGAAGTGGCCCCGATACTGACGACCATCTACCAATCATCCATCTCAACAGGCGAAGTACCATCAGACTGGAAAGACGCTCTCGTTACACCGATTTTCAAGAAGGGAGAACACTACGACCCAGCCAACTATAGACCAGTGTCGTTAACAACTGTGCCCTGCAAGATCTTGGAGCACATTGTTGTCACCAATTTTCAAGGAGGGGGAGCGCCACAGACCAGAGAACTACCATCCAATTTCATTGACGAGCGTGCCTGGAAAAATCCTCGAGCACATACTGGTCCACACATTGATGAGCTTTGCTGAGAAACATATCAACTGCAAACAACGGTTTTGCCGGGGTCGTTCTTGTAGTCAGCCAACTGCTCGGACTTATGGACGAAATCACTCTCGACCAGAGAAGAGCAGACTGCTCGACGTCGTGGTGTTAGATTTCTCCGAAGCGTTCGACAAGGTCTGCCACTCACTTTTAGTCCATAAGCTCCAACACTGTGGTATCAGGGGTATTCTGAACGGATGGATACAGAACTTCCTGGCGGACAGGCAACAGGCAGTGGTGGTGGATGAAGCGACGTCGGTGTTTGTAGGGATTGAGTCAGGTGTTCCCAGGGCTCCGTCTAGGGCCCCTGCCTCTTCCTGTTCTACATAAATGACATCCCGACAGGTCTCTCCACAACCGTGCGACCTTTCACAGACGACACTGCCTGCCACAAGACTATCCGGAAGGCTAGCGATCCATCCTCCAAGAAGACCTGGATATGCTAGAAGCATGGGGCAGACTTGGCTCATGTCATTCCGCCCGGACAAGTCCCACGTACTGCACTTTGGCGAAAAACATAAGACCATTTACCACCTGCACGGCCACCTGCACTTGCACGGCCAGTATCTCCAGACCACCACGGACGAAAAGTATCTGGGTGTTACCCTGTCTACCAATTTGAAATGGGATCCCCACATCAGCAACATCGCCAACAAAGCCTCCAAGACCCTTTGCTTTGTCAAGTGGAACCTCAAGGTAGATCCATCAAGACAAAGGAGAGGGCCTACAAAGCCCTGATTGCCCGACCCTGGAGTATGTCTGCTTAGTATGGGACCCCTACCAGGAAGGAGACAAAACAGCGCTTGAAAAGGTGCAAGGAAGGGTGGCGCGCTGGGTAGTCAACCGCTATCGTCAGACTTCCAGCGTGAGTGCGATGTACGAACAACTTCACCGGGCACCGCTTGAAGACCTACGGCGTCAGATCCGGCTGTCGACATTCTTCAAATTCCATCATGGAGACATCATGATCGACTCTGTACATGTTCCTCCTCGCCACACCCATCACTATGACACTCGTACCTCCCACGTGCTGCAGTACGCCACTGAGTCCTACGACAGGAACTACAGGAAGAATGGCTTCTTCCCACGCACTGGGAGAGAATGGAACGACCTTCCACCTGAGGCAGTAACATCAGCCTTGCTGGAGGCTTCAAATCCTGGAAATAACCCCCTCCCCCTCCCCCCTCCGCCCTTCCCACCCCCTCTCCTGTATCCCCTCAACCCTCTCCCGCACCTGTTTTCCATCCCACCCACTAAGGAGAAGGTCTACCTTTGCCCATCCTAGAGGCCTGAACACATTAGAGGTGGCCCCAAGCCTTACTTCCCTTCCCCACCACATCAGCTGTTGATCCTGGCAGCATCTTCATATATATTCTGGTATTACCGGAAACCCTTTTATAGTGTCAGAATCTTCAACTGGTTGAAGGTGGACAGCTAAAAAAGAAGAACTGTGCCGATGATTCAGCTGTTGCCTCACTGCGCATCTTGGAAAACACAGGCAAGAAACAGTACCAGGAATTTGTCAAGAACGTGCTTGAAGTGCGCAGCTGCTCCATCCATGACACACTCAAGAAGAATTCTCTTATATTCTCCAAGAAACATCAACGCAAGGCAGTATCTAAGCAGGGGTAAGAAGATAAAGTACTTCAGAACAATGTGGCATTCTTTGACCAGCTCTACATATCTGTGCAAAATAGAGACCGTGACTAGGAAGAGCTCTCTGAACATGAGATACAGTCCTTTCCTCCCTCTCTTTCTGACTTTGGCAAGCTCCATTTGTTACATACCAAGTCTGACCTGTCTTGAGGAGCTGTTTTCTTTCTTGAAT
>JAMYXO010002898.1:15000-17500 GCA_033310375.1 Conus canariensis | reverse complement strand
CCATGGTACGTGTGCTTTTGTAAAAAAAGTTATACAAATCTATTTGTGTACAGTGTGTACCAAAATAGAAATCTCATGTAACCAACAGCCCTCCCCCCCCCTCCCCCCCCCCCCCTACACACACACCATACCCCCGCGGGTCCCCAACAGCCCAGCCCCTTGCTTGACTTACATGGAACATTTTTGCTCAGCTTATATTGAAGAATTCTCTATCGTATTCATGGCAGAGTCCAGCTGTTTGTGGGAAATTTGACTTTTTCACTAACTTGTTTCTTCATTAATTTATCTGCTTTTTTTTTAAACAATTTTTTTTAAATCTCATTTCATATGTTCATTTTCTCCTATTTCATATTTTGAGTGAGATCGCCTTTCAATTCAAAATTTGATAGAAATGTTGTATTGTCCCTGACCTTTTGATCATGATTGTAAACACTGAGTCCTGTGTATATGACTTAAAAACTGGATGACAGACAATTAGCTAAAAAAGAACAAGAAAAAAATTGAAAAAAATAATATATATATGTGTGTGTGTGTGTGTGTGTGTGTGTGTGTGTGTGTGTGTGTGTGTGTGTGTGTGTGTGTGTGTGTGTGTTTAAGGATGAGGATGAGGCGGTAGAGAGTACAGAAAGAAGAAAAAATAAAACGGAGAAAACATATTGAAAGAAAATGCAAAGAAAAAGTCAAACAAACCATACAAACCCAAGAAAAACAGGATGAGGAGGAAACAAAAAGAGAAAAAAAAGAAAGAAAGGAAAGAGAAAGACACATGGACATAAAGGAATGGAAAAACAATTGCCGAGAGAAGCAGAAGAAAAGAAGGGAAAGAAAAATAGAAAGAAAGAATGACAGACAGAAAGAAAGAACTAGAATGAAAGAAAGAAAGAAAGAAAGAAAGAAAGAAAGAAAAGGGAAAACAAGAGAAATTGAAGGGGGAAAGGAAGAAAGAAATAACCAAAGAAAGAAAGAAGAAAAGCCCAGGCAGAGAGAGATAAGCAGAAATCCCAGTTCAGACAGATGTATGACTCAATGATTGCTGTCAATCAGTGACCCAGTGGTGCCTTCGACTTCAGAGACGCAATTTCTACGTGGATCTTGAGTATATCTGTCAAGATCGATCTCCTTTCTATTCCTCTTCCTCCTCCTCCTCCTCTCACTCTCTCCCTCTCTCTCTCTCTCTCTCTCTCTCTCTCTCTCTCTCTCTCTCTCTCTCTCACACACACACACACACACACACACACACACACACACACACACACGAACACACGCGCGCGCGCACTCGCACGCGCGCGCGCACACACACACACACACACACACACATACACGAACACACGCGCGCGCGCACTCGCACGCGCGCGCGCGCGCGCACACACACACACACACACACACACACACACACACACACACACACACATTTTGCATCTGCAGTTGTGGGAAGTTCTGATTTTCCCTGTTCTCTGATCGATTAATTGTTTATCATGCGCCCAGTCTCGTGTTCGAAGACTTAATTCCATGGAACTTGTGACTGCATTTTTATCTGTATACACCTTCCAAAATATTTGGTTCCTCTGTGCGTGTGTGTGTGTGTGTGTGTGTGTGTGTGTGTGTGTGTGTGTGTGTGTGTGTGTGTGTGTGTGACTATTCCCATGCCCTTTGTTCAAAGAAATCCATGTGGAAATCTACCCACAACATCGACATCTGAAAACTTTTTTGAAAAGTTTGCATTGGAGACCAAGTCAGTCACACCCCATTTGCCATCTCAAACAGAATCTCATGCTAGTCCCCATATGTCTGTGCTGGGACAGACTGCCTTTCCAGTCAATCATTTGGCACAGCCCTGTGAGTCACGGGTCTGACTAAGAACCATTTCTCGAAGACAGAGTCTGAAAGTGACATCTCTGTCTATCGACCCAGACAATCGGGTCTCAGAAAAACGTGACTGGCCGAGCGACGGATACTGTCTGTTTTTCCTGCTCGGTCTTTGAACTCCGTATCAGTTTGAAGAGGGATCAGGTGATCGGATGGATGAGAGTGGAGACATTTCCTTGAAGAAGCACGAACTGTCCCCAAAATGTAATCAATGATTGTTTTTTTCTGAAAACCGTATTTTTCCCCTTCTCAAGACTGTTTTTCTTCCTTACATGGTATATTTTCTTAATTCAAATAAAAAAAACAACACACCCAAAGCATTTTACAGAAGCGCTTTCGGTTTTTGCAAACCTTCCTCAGCTGACCGTGGAAGTCGGCGTCAAAACTAGTTGACGTAATGCGTGTTTTTTTACGTCATTAATCTCCCCCCACCCCCACCCCTCTCATTACCGTATGATAAATAGTGATGCCTAGATGAAGTCTTGATTCAGTGAAGGGCAGAGTTCCCAGGGCAGATTGTTCATGTGAAACCAGCTAATCCCATACATTGAGACCAAACGGGTAATTGGTCTTCAACTTGTGTCTCCACATCCTCTCTCTATCTTTTCTTTTCTGTGCATCCGTGGTCTTTATG
>JAMYXO010002898.1:7500-10000 GCA_033310375.1 Conus canariensis | reverse complement strand
CTTCAAACGTAATTTTAAAAGAACGGTACCACTCATATTTATCATTATCTTCAATTTCTGAGTGCCAATTTTGTTTGTAACATGAAACAATTCTTTCCTTAAATTCTGATATAAACCCCTCCTCCGAGCCAACACCTTGACACAACCATACTACACCAAAACCATTTTCTGTTAGAGTGTTCCTAACTTTTGATGCCCAATTGTATTTGCCTGCTTCTAATTGTAATAACAACATATCATAGGCTTGCCTACATATTCTATTAGTTGGTAGTTTTACCAGCCGCAGCCAGTATTTAACACATTTTACAGCAGTTCGAACGAGCAAAGGATATCTTCCTGTTTCTCCGTAACTCATTTTATTTGAAGAGTGTAGTGGTATACCCAGGAATCGTTTAATGGCAAAAGTATGTACTTTTTCTATTAACCCTGTATCTTCTAACCCCCATACTTCTGCTGCGTAAGTCAATATGGGCTCAATCTGAGTATCAAAAAACTTCCAGAATAGGGAAGGATCAATTGTATGTAGTTTCTTTAGTGATTTTAGAATTTCAATAACGCCCAATTTACCTTTTCTACTCATGTCTAGAAGGGCAGCATTCATACTTAACTTTGTTGTAAATATCAAGCCTAAGTATTTGTATGTGTTTGTTACTCTTATATCTTCGTTTCCATATGTCCATTTTTCTCTTATTCCAAGATAACCACCTTTACGGAAAACCATAATATTAGTCTTATCTAGATTCACTTCTAGACGTAATCTGTCAGCCTCTTTTTTCAGATTGTTCAGCTGATTCTGTAGACCTATAACAGTATCTGAGAGCAAAATAACGTCGTCTGCAAAAAGCAATAAGAATAATTCTGAAGTTCCTGGTACCATCTGGATTCCGTGCTTTCCTTCCCTGATTAATTCTACGGCTAATTCATTGACAAAAAAGGAGAACATAATTGGGCTGAGTACACATCCTTGTTTTACTCCTCTCGGACAATAAAAAAAATCAGAGTATGAATGCTTATCTCTTACACATGCAATGACTGAGTCATAAACTCCCGAAGTGCTTTATACATTTTTCCATCAACGCCACTTCTCCTTAACACATGCCATAAGACATTTCTGTCAACAGAATCAAATGCTTTCCTAAAGTCGACGAAAGCTACATAGAGCTTAGAATGTTTTGCTAAATATTTTTCAACGACCGAGTGTAAAGTAAAAATGTGATCAATTGTACTATATCCTGCTCTAAACCCACCTTGTTCCTCAGCTAATTTTCCTTCAACTTCTGCCCATCGTGAAAGTCGCTTATTCAGAATAAATGTGTACACTTTGCTCACGATACTTGTTAGTGCCACACCACGGTAATTATCTGGTAGATTAGCATCCCCTTTCTTGTAAATTAGAATAATAATGGATTTACACCAGTCTTTTGGAAAAATGCCCTGTTCAAATATCTTATTGAAAAGCACTACGAGAAATTTAATTACCGTTTCATTGGCATGTTTAAGCATTTCACCAAGTATCATATCAGTACCAGAACTTTTACCGGCTTTAAGTTTATTAATACTAGATACAACTTCTTCCTGAGAAATAGGGTCGTTAAAAAGTGGCTCGTCTGAACTGTCCATTAGTTCTGCTGCTAAGATTTCCTCTTGATCCAGCCCAGGTGTCATCATATTAAATATCCTGTGGAAATGTTCGTACCACTGGTCCATAGAAATATCATTGCGCACTACATTTTTTCTGTTCACAGATCTGATTATTCTCCAGAATACCTTGGGGTCGTTGGTTGACTTTTTTAATTTAATTATCCTTTCATTGTCAAATTCTTTTTTCTTGCAGAATAAAAGTTCTTTATATAGTCTCCTTTCATCCACATACTTATCTCTGTGCTGCTCATTACTCTTTTTTGACCTTTGGAATAGTTTAAGGTAACGTCGGACCGTTCTTTTCTTTTGGGCGCATTGTTTATCATACCATTCATTTACGTTTTTCTTCTTATTGCCTACAGTTCGAATCATGGAGGCAGCAGCTCCATACAATGTTTTAACAAATATATCTAGAGAAGTGTTGACATCGATTGAGAGAGCTTGAACAGCTTCTTGGATATGGCTGTGGAACACATGTGAATTTAAGGGAGAGAGAGATGGAGAGAGAGAGAGAGAGAGAGAGACGGAGAGAGAGAGAGAGAGAGAGAGAGAGAGAGAGAGAGAGAGAGAGAGAGTTAATACATTAGCCATAAATAGACGAGTGTAGGATAACAGTTTCACCATCTTTAGTAAAATATCTAAAAACGAAATGGTAGAAAGTACATTGGATTGAAGAAGTGGGTTTCATAATGTCCGCAAAGAATCCCTCACTTGCTATATGAGGACCATCACACATTTATAACACTTTCTCAGTTTTTGTGCATTCTGTGAGGATAGCTGGTTACTCGTTTTTTGTCAGAATACGTCAGGTATGACTCAATGTCTGTCTGTTTGTCTGTCTGTCTGTCTGTCTGTCTGT
>JAMYXO010002897.1:0-21998 GCA_033310375.1 Conus canariensis | reverse complement strand
CATTGAGGACAACTGGTTTGTAGATTGGATCTAAAGAATGTTCTCATTTAAGGAAAGGAGTAAACGCGACCTGAGCATTCAAGGATAGATTGTTGTTAAAAAGACTTTTTTTATTAGCCAGTATACAATCTACAGGTCTTCCCCATAGTTTAGAAAGAGAGGGGGTTAGTTACCGCCAAGTACACAGACAAACAGAGTACAGGACAAGACACAATGCATTTCGACCTCTTGTGTCTTCTTCAGGCGAAAACAAATAACATTTAGGACAGTGAAAACGAAGACCGAGAAACCACTTATCTTCTCACACGATCAAAATGGCCGCTGGACGGAAACGAGGCCACCCAGGAGGGGATCATGGGAGAGGAAATAGTGAGGGGGGAGGGGGAGGGGAAGGGGGGGAGTGGAAATGGGAAGGGAGGGTGTGTGAAACAATGGGGTTTGTAGCTTGTTTTGTAGAAAAGTGTGACATAATTATTAGTAACGGTAGTGATTATGGTGGATTGATAATATTACTTAATGGGGAAAAAAGGGGGGAGGAGATTAATCAATAAATAAATAAACGACTTTAATGGGTGGCAATGGTGATGATAGTAGTTATGTGTGGGTAGTTGTATGCGGGGGTGTGGGTAATGCTAATAAAATCAGATGTAGAGGAGAAACAACAACAAAAATAAATAAATAAGATAAATAAATAAATTTTCAAAAAGTAATAATAATAAAATGGAATTAAATAAATGGAGAGTGGCTGCAACTTCTGTATGAAGTGGGTAGTGGGGGGTATGGCGATGGGGGGGGGGGGGGTATGTGTATATGTATGTGTGTGTGTTGGTGGAAGATATTGCCGACTGGTGTTGAAGTGGTGGGTATGTATATTTGTGTTACTGTTGGATGTTGATGCCTTGGGGCTGTAGCGTACCAAGTTTGGCAATGAGATGGGTCTCTCCTGCTGTACGTGCAAAGCTGTCACTCTGAAAGCCAAGACTTTCACATGGTTGATGTTGTGTTGGGGGTGGTTGAAATGTAGGGCGACGGGTTTGGGTTGGTGGTGGTGGATGTCAGCGAGGTGTTCAGGAGACAGGAGAATGTGCGTTTAATAGTGAAGGAGTCTTTGGGGCCCTGTCGTATGGTGTCTGGTTTGGTGAGGGGGCAGATTTTGCAACTGGGTTTTGAGCAGGGGTGAGTCCCTGCTGGTGTAGGTGTGGAGATTCTGTTCAATTTGGACCGCACGAGATCTTTTAGGGTTTTTTTTTATCACGTTTGGATGTGATCATGGGTCTGGTATGGAAACAAGGTTTGTGGTTTTGTTCAATGTGACAACTGGATTTGAGAATCCTGCAGATGGGGAGGGTGCGTTAGTGGAAGAGGATGTAGGCGGTGGGTCTGTCTGTCCCCTTTGGGTGCTGGGTTTCCACAGCAGATGCTCTGGATATGGCTGTGGTGCGGCTGAGAGCTTTGTTGATGATGGAACTGGGGCATCCATGGTTTGTGAAAAATTTTGACATTTTGGCTGCTTGTATAGTAGAGTCTTCTTCGCTGGAGCAAAGTCTGTGAAAATGGCAGATGAGCCAACCACTATGAGAAATAATCATAAGCTTAAACAAGACTTCCCTGTAAATTGTGGTTTAATTAAAATTGTATCGAGTATATCTATGGAAAGGGACATTCACATGCCCTCCTTTCACAGTTGTAATATTTCTCAATTCCACCCTTAATTAGTTCTCTGAGGAGGTCAACCGCGTCTAAAAACTGGCGATGTACCCGCGCTCGGTATCTCTCATGTGAATGCTCCTTCCCATCACCACACCCTAAATAATCTCAATTACGCTACAAGATACAGGTAAGTCTTGTCTAATTTTATGATTGATATGGAACTCAAAACTTCACAATCTGCAGATCATTCCATTGGGTTTAAAAGAATTCCACAGAGAAACCTTTTTTTTTCTTAAACTGTACCTTTTCCAGCCCGCACTTGTCAGAGGTGTATGGACAACGAGCCTCGTCTTCGTGCTCTGCACACTGAGAGGTCAGATCACAGGGAAAGTGCTCGAACAGGTGAGGCCACACTGATGCTGAGCAGTTCCAGGTGCTCAGTCCTGGCACTCGACGAGGTTTCAAGTTTTCTGCGTGAAAAGAGAACTGAAGTCTAAATCGTCTGCATACTGCACTGTAAGAACCAGTGGACAAAAATACAGACATATGATATTCTTTGCTGGTTCCATTACCCAGGACATCAGGGAACAGAACCGAAGTGGACTGGTGCTGTTGGGGCTTTTGGGGAACACTCTTCCTGGAGCCACACTTTCCAGGACATGCTACGACATACTGGCTGTCCTGTCGATTCCAGCTGACATGGCTTAAGAAGATGATGTGATCTGGTGGTCTGGTTAGAGTGACACAACTTCTTATCATAGTGTAACATGGGGTGGATCCACCCGGTCCTGGTGTCTGTACATATCCTGCACGACAATACTTCCCTGTATTATCTCAGAACTTGCCATGTGATTCAGTCCAACGTTTCATAAACAAAAGAAAGCAAAACAAAATATTAACTTGTATTTTCATCCCCACAGTTTACTGGAAAGCAGCTGAGCTTATCATCATACTTTGTTTTCTGTATTCTGAATGGTATGCACTGGATGTTTAACTACACTTCAAGGTCCTGATCAGTTTTGGTTCTAGAATATTGTGATTACGAAATGCGACACGAAATTATTATAATTACTTAAAAACAAGTGAATTAATGTGTGAACATCTTCAAATAATAGAAAATGTTGCGGCGTTCTAGAACGTTTCGTAAAGCTTCCTGGTCGATAACCTTACATCTTTTTACTCTAAGAAAAAGCATATGGATATGTACAATTCAGACACCTTGGGAAGAGAGAGAGAGAGAGAGAGAGAGAGAGAGAGAGAGAGAGAGAGGAGAGAGAGAGAGTCTTTTTTTTTAGAACAGGCATGATGGCATTGACACCGAATACACTCTTTACACTGCACAACGTGGTCATTCTTTCGTAGCTTGATATTCTTTCTCAGTTAGCAAAAGAGACTGATTTAGGCAAACTTTCTCCTACCAGCAGACTGAGAAAGATAAATATGTTCCAGTTCTAAATGCCGCCTCTCTGACCAGTTCACAGCAGAAAACGACAAAGTCACGGACGCATTTATTTGATATCGTTCATAACATCGCCCAAAGCACGACCAAGACTGCTCTGGTGCATGCTTCTCGGTCACTTTGATCATGACAGTGTTTGTCATACTATACAGGACTGGAACCGATGGGGAATCCATGCATTTTATCACACTTGAACTACTGTTGATGCTGTTGCCATAGTCTGAATATTTGAACTCAATATTGCCCATACATTCGTTTATTCGAAAACGCACAACTTGGTGAGACTGAGCATAGACTACAAATTCGCACTCCCATTTGATGACATGGAATGCACTTGGAGGACGGAAAAGACCCTGAGCGTGGAAGTGAACAGCTGAGCCTCCAACAGTGAATTCTTTCACTGCTGTGTTTTCCAAACATGCAGCAACGCCAGTAATTCTCATAGTTGCGTTCTGTGTTTTAGTTCTTCTGGTATTACTTGTGTCTACAGTTGTATGCTGTTTTGTAACTTTTACATTGGTCCTCTGCTTTGTGGCAGGGTTTAAGCTGTATTGCGTTTGTTCAGTAAGTGTGATATCCTGTAACTGTATGGTTGGACTGAGAACTTCAGTTGTTTTATGGAGAACATGTAGCAACGTGGTGTCGTTAGTTGTCTTGTTCCCATTTGTCACACAGGAACTGCATTCTTTCACCGTGCCAACAATGTTGCAAAGCTCACAGATCGCTAGGATGATACCAAGCAAGACTCTGTTCTCGGTCATGGTTTATGTATTGCAATTCACTCCTGGTATTTGGCGAGGAAGAAAAACGAACGAATGAATAGAAGACCAAAGCTTGTTGAATTTATCAGGTTATGATGAAGTGGAGAAAGTAAACACAATGCTACTTTTGCTGTGAATGTTGCATGCCATAGTGTACAGGATTAACACCTACATAAATATATTATACATATTGAGAGAGAGAGAGAGAGAAGATAGATAGATAGAAGAGAGAGAGAGAGAGAGAGAGAGAGAGAGAGAGAGAGAGAGGTATCTCCAGTTTTAAAATCAACAGATGCCTGACAGTCACTGTTGTAGCAAAGTCGTGTGCATTTTCATGTAAGTGGCCACACAATAAATCGTATGAACAATGTTTTAATTGAAAGAAAACAGAATTGTAATACATTTTTGAAACATACAAATAATTATATAGTTGCAAAGTGAGATGACTGCAGTCGGAAATCTAAATAAATGAAGATAAGTGATTGCTCGTTCATTTTTGTTGTCCTGAGTGTTTTGTATCTTTCCTGAAGAAGACCTAAGAGGTCGAAACGCGTCATGTTTTGTCTTGTGATTCGTTTGTCTGTTTTCTTGGCGGTTCACCATCAATTACATTTAAGATTTGTTTATACAAATATATGTATAAAATAAACAAAGAGGCGATGAATCTTAAGTAGAAGAAACATTTAACAAAGAATAAAGAGGTCTAATATACTGCATGTACAAATGGGCATGAAACGTACACGTTAAACCTTTCCCGTGCTCCGTGGGTGTGAAATCATCCCCCACACACTTTTTACTCTGTAACTCAAAAAAACATTTAAATCTATACCCCTTACACTTCATGACTTTGTCAATAAACCTATGTTTTACATACCCACTGAAACTTGTCCTCCTATGTTCGTAAACAAAAGAGTAAATAAACAAAAATGGTCTCAGTACGTGGGTGTGAGCACACCCATACTCACAAAGAATAAACCCTGCACGCCGCACGTCGTGGGTATGGAGACTCCCATACATGTTTTAGACAGACAGTCCTGTCCGGAATGTGCGCTCGGAATTAGAAGCCATGATGTCACGAATGCTCAAGTGCATTCATAACAGAAACAATGCTAAACACACGAACATATAAACGTAATTGCATTGCGTATTCGTCTGTTTACGTATATGTTTTCTTACGTCATTGCCTATATGTATTTCTTTCTTTCGTTTTATGTCACAAGTCCTGAAGACGGTCCAAGGCCGAAACGTTGACGATTTTTGTTCTTTTTTCTATTTTTCGAATCTTCTGAGCATCCTCAAAGATAGTTTGTATTGTTCACAGAAGATCGGCGGTCAAAAATCTTTTGTCATTACATACATCCATACACGGCTCGTTATGCTTTATAAAATCAGGCATGGCTTGGCACATGTGGACTTTGGAAAGGCTCTTCTGTCTGACGGAAAACCAAAACTTAGGGCTGCAACCACACGTGACAGAAGAGCGCACACCCACCAGCTCAACCGCCTTCAGTGTGTCCGCCATTATAGACTGAATTCGTTCCTGCCGCGTACCATCCAGGAGTGGAACGACAACTTGACAGAGGCTACTGTAACATCAGAGACTCTTGATCTATTCAAGTCAAGAACTTGCAGCCTCCTGAAATAACACCTTTTTTGTTTGCGTTTGCCCCCTAAAGTATCAGAATAATCAACTTGATGATTGTGGACACTCTATGGATGATGATGATGATCCAATACTCCGATGGATCAAAAGAATGACTCGATCAAGACCGAAACGTAGACATATCACACTGCTTTGTGAAAATCGCAGTGGTGTGACACGTTTGAAGACGTGTGATTTCATGCACATGCATGCTGAGAGACAAGCCATATTTTTGTCACCAACAGTTGGGTGTGTAGGTGTGTGTGTGCGCACACAAGCGCTCGCTCACCATGTACACGCCTATTACAGCCCTGTCATGATGTAAGGAAAGTCATTGTTCCTTCTCAGAACACACGATTTACTGTGCATCCACAACTAACGGAAAGCTATCAGGAAAAGCAAGGTTACATTACACTTTGGCAATACGGTAAGGTCCATAAAATAGTGTAGCATGTTGATTTTTAGTGTAAACCATGGGTTATTGCACACCCACGGTGCACAGGAAGACATTGCGCCTTCATAGTGTTACGGATGGTATGGGCGTGTCTGCAGGTGTCTGTCTGACTCTCACTCAGAAATTATGGATGCATGCACGACTTTTCTAATTCACATACACACACCCACTCACCCGAACATTGACAGCCAGGCAACAGAACAACACTTCTTTTTGCTTTATGCTGCCCGAGCCATCAGACAAACACATATAATATAAAGGCAAAATCATTAATAGGTCGGCACGCCAACCACAAGGCGTGCACACAAAATATATTTATATGTATCTATTCATTGGCGCTGCTGGTTCCAACGACGATGAAGACGACGACGAAGACGACGAAGATGACGACTACAACGTCAAGTCAAGTCCGACACAGGACTTAAAAAAAACCTCAGAGCTGTGGCTCAAAAAAAATATCACCAACACACTCGCGGCGTCTCTGCCGGCGACGAGGTTACAGTCTCACACAGGAGCTGTGGCTCACACACACACAACGCAGTGATGCCTCGCCAACAGTCGCTGGTTCAAGCTTGGGAGCAGCGCTCTGGCTTGGCAGCAGCGGCGTCTCCAGCCCAACTGGCTCAGCGGGTAATCGATCCCGGGCACAGTGGCAGGTAGGGTGGTTATCGGCACTCAGGCCGACCTCTCCACGCCGACAAAAGGCGGAGAACAAGGGGGCAGTACGTGGCTACGGCACCGACCCTCGGACAATGGCAGCCAGTCCCACTCAGTCCAGGGAACGCTTCTACCTGGGGGAAACTGATTAACTACTTTGATTATCATGGCTACTATTCATTACAATCACGACTACATTTATATTCATTAGCCACATCATATTCCACTACAACTTGGGACAAACATCAGCATATTCTTTCTTCAACATTACAACATTCCCTTTTCCGGAATCATAACACTACAATATTCCCTTTCCGGAATCATAACACTACAACATTCCCTTTTTCCGGAATCATAACACTACACAGGAAAGGATTTCCATATAAACCTTTTAGAATTTAGTTTTCCAAATTGGGGAAAGGATTTCCACCTAGATCCTCTTCAATAAACCATGAATACAATTCATTACACACAATTAATGATTACTTTCATTACACACAATTAATGATTACTTTTCATCAAACTATAAACGTCACGACACAATGTTCATTTCCGTTCTTGTAACATGACAAGAATGTTCATTTCATTTCATATAATCACCAGATTTTGAAAAGGTTTCTTTTCAAAAGATTCATCTACTTCAATATGTGCAAGGCAAAGATTTCCACAACACTCTTGTTTACCAACACATAATTATTCAGTATGTATATCAAGAGCGAGTTACATACTCATCCATATGAAAAATAAAAACCAGCAAAAAGTCTATGAGAGAAAGATTAAATGTGCCTTCTCGATCAGCAAATCTTATTTCGCCCGCAAACCCCTTTTTCACATAATCAAATTCTCTCAGCCAAAAAAAATAGCTAAAACCCTACAAAATTAAACAAATCTAATCGCGTGAAAAGTGGGGTTTGCGGGCGAAATAATTTTCCTGCTCTAGAACCG
The DNA here is from genome assembly GCA_033310375.1 of Conus canariensis. Classification (NCBI taxonomy): domain Eukaryota; kingdom Metazoa; phylum Mollusca; class Gastropoda; order Neogastropoda; family Conidae; genus Conus; species Conus canariensis. Next base: position 14,430 of record JAMYXO010002897.1, on the reverse strand, counting down.
CACATTTTAAACTTTCTCTCTGATTAACTAACAGGCACTGTGTTTGGTGGGACAACTTGCAACTCTTCGCGAACAAACGATCTTTTAGGGGCAGGCTTTTTAGACGTAGTAGCACCGCTAGAAGAAAGAGTCTCTCTTAAATAATACACGGGAGGGGCTGTTTTCATAATTCTTTCAACTTCATATACGTCAACGCTCCATATAGGGTCTGTGGCTCTAATTCTAACATCGCCCTCTGCCTCTCCAGGAGCATACAAGTATCTTACTTTTAGTCCAAGCGGCAAGAGTTTTTGAGTGCCCCGCGCATCTTCAGTAATACTTATTTTTTTTAATTTGATCGCGTTCACCGGTTTAAGACCTGTTGCTTTAAATTCTTCATTGTTCATGGCGCGTAAGACTGCCGGCAATCTCCTAACCCATTCTGTGTTGCGTGTTTTGTCCATAAGGTCTCTGTGGTATTGATAGGTAAACAGGCGCTCAGCTAGATTCTTATTAAAGTTTTCTACTAGAGCCTGGGAGCGATGGTTGCCTGGGATCCCTCTCTTAACTGTAACTCGGTGTCTTAAAAACAGTTGGTTTACAGCTCCTTTAAACTCTTTTCCATCATCAACCTGAATCAGCCTAGGATACTTTAATGGACCTCGCATGTATATTTGTTGTAAAGCCACAGCCACAGCAGTTGAGCTTTTATCCGTTAAAGGCTCAGCATCTTTATACCTCGAAGCCATGTCAACAACAGTCAGAGCATACTTAAACTTTTTTCTTCTAACTTTGTCATGTGGAAGATACAACAAGTCCATCTGGTGGGTGTCATTAGGAACTGAGTTAACAAATCGAGGCCTTATTATTCTTTTGGGGGCAGGCAAATATATTTGCCAGATCGCTTGTTTTGAAAGCCAGTCTTTCGCTTCTGATTCAGACACCCTAGCAGCTTTACTCAGTTTATCAATAGCGGCCTTTCCTTTCCAATACCCTCCAGGTGAATAATATATTTTGTACTTTGTATTGTCCATAAGAAGGGACTGTTTTTTATTACATTTTTAACTATGTTTTTTTTAGATTGAATATGCAAGAAGAAAGATTGCTCCCATAGCACCTATAATAAAGCCTATTTCTACCATTTTCTGATCCTCAGACGGTTCATAAAAGTCAGACAGTTCTGGCGGCGACGATGTTAGAAACTTCTTTCCTGTCACTAAGTAATATTCATTCATTGCTTCATCAACGTCTGTAAATGTGTGCTCTGCATGTCCCTGTTCTCTTAACTTTTTATTAATAAAGTCTAAGTGAGCAATTCTCCTTTTCTCGTAAGCGTCTCTTGCCTTAGCTAAATCTTCCATTGCCTTGTTATGGCGTTCTCTCTCTTCATCAGACCGCAATTTACTAAACATATAATTGCTGCCAGAAAAAGCCAACGCATTAACAATAGCTCCCCCTACCATCAGAACTAATCCGGACATCTTTTTATAAATGAATGAATCTTTTTTTATAAATCAATCTTTTTTATAAATCAATCTTTTTTATAAATCAATCTTTCTATGCATTGATGTTTTCTGGGATAATCCCCTGTGTAACAAGAAAGTCTTTTGAGGCAATCCCCGCCGCTATTACAGCTATAACCTTAACAACATCCTCAATGTCTAACCTTCCTAGATCGGCTGGCCTCATCTTAAACATGTTTTTTGCTAACATGCTATATCCTATACTAAGACCACCGATTACAGCAGAGTGGTAAATAGTATTGATGATCTTTGCAGTGCTCATATTTTTTATTAACTAAAAAAATAATTAAAATAATCATAATATGAAAGACTGTCTATGTGCTTTTTAATCAGATAATCTTTTGTTGCTAGAGCTAAAAATAAGGCTGTAACTAGTTTTGGTGAATCTTCTATCTTTCCCATGTTGGGCGGTTTTATTCTTAACAAACATTTTGCTAGGGTTGAATAAACTATAACACCGACAATGGGCACTGCATAATTAACCAACGTTAAACTCATGGTTTTATTATTTTTATTGTTTTTAAAAAGAGTTTAAAAAATGGATTGCGACGAGCTATTAAAGTGTGAGGAGGCGGCAGACCTCTGTCATAAAGAAAGATTATACTCGCTGGCTGCATGTGGAAAAACCAGGCAGTATTTATGCGTTGAACTAAGTATTGAACAGATTCAGCAATTGTCTACATCAGACGTTGAGAAGTATTACGCTAGGTATGAAGCACAGCTAGGATCAAAAATGGTTAGATCGGTGGGACAGACAATAATTAGTTTATATGCTAAGTTAGTAGGCAAGATAGCGCCGATTGATTCAGAAGAAGATTTAAAATATGACTTAACACAAGATCCGGTTTTAACCAAGTCCCTAGAATCTCTTGCATGTGACACGTATTATAGATTTGGGACAATGTTATGCCCATTCATCATGGGATTAATTACTTTCAATCATATTAATTTTAATCATATTAATTTTAATCGCACTAAAAAAAATGAGCGAGCAGGAGAAGACTCCACAGGCGAGCGTCCCACAAGTGAATTCTCCACAAGTGAATTTACAGGCGAGTGTCCCACAAGTGAATCCACAAGTGAGTGTCCCACAGGTGAGTAGTGTTACTAAGTCTAAAAATTCTGGCTGCGTTGAGGCCGGCCGTAAACTAGCTGAATGGAACAGACTGCAAAAAGCAAACCAAGCAGCAAAACAAAAATTATTAGATAGTAATACAACATCAGCACCAGCACCGCCACCGCCGCCAACAACAACACAATCAAACTATAAGATGTATTATTATGTGCTGGGGTATTGTTGTTGGTGGAGGGCTTTTAGCATACAAGCGCCTAAAGCCATACTTAGCAACAAAGTCACAAACCCCACAAAAACAGTAAAAGAACCAGCTTCTGCAAAAAAAGTACAACCTCCTGCTGTAGACCCATTTTTAATAAATTAGTTTTTTTAATGTGTTGTTAAGTACTGGTTAAGTACAAGCTAAGTGCTGGTTAAGTCAGTTATAACAAGTTAAGTGCAAGTTATGTTAAGTACTAGTTAAGATCTTAAGTTAAGTACTAGCTAAGATCTTAAGTTAAGTACTAGCTAAGATCTTAAGTACTAGCTAAGATCTTAAGTTAAGTACTAGCTAAGTACTAGTTAAGATCTTAAGTTAAGTACTAGCTAAGTCGGTTTTCCGGGGGCCTATAGCGTATGAAAACTCAGGATTGACGTAAGTTCGCTTGCTATTGGTAGAGTCTAGCGACTTCTTATTAACAGCAGTTGTGTTTACTTGATGAAGAGTAGAGCGCAGATTAACGTTTGTGTGATAAAATACTTTGCGTTCAAAGAGAGCCTGCTTGTAGTCGTCGTGACTTTTTTTTTTTTTGACAACTTCTTTACCTATACCCTTAGCTTTCTTCATTACAGAAGTCTGGGTAGCAATGCTATACATCTTTGCCCGTAAGCCAACATATTCTAGTATAATCGTCCCATTAAGTTCATCCTTCATCTTTCCAATCACTTTCTTGTTCACGGTTGAATGTAAAGGCGAATCTTTTGGATAGTCGCATGTGTCGTACACCCATCAGCTCCTTTGGCCACTTCTATTTCCATGTCTTTGTAAAAGTCTTCAGTTGGGATGTCTAGAATAAAACTATCAGTGTCTGTGTAAACGACATTTGATTCTGGGTATAGCGGTTTAAAGTAGTCGTACAGAAATTCTAGCATTAATAACTTTGACAACTCTAGCACGGCAAACCCGATAAACACCGGCTTGTCCAACTTCACATTCTGTTTCTTCATCATAACTCCAACCAGGCTGTCGCTAAACCGTCTAAAGTCTTGGTAGTTAGGTTTGGAGACCAGCTTAATTGCTTGTTTTTCTTTTGTAACTAATCTTACATCTTTACGATTGTGTACGTTCTCCATCGTCTTACCAAAACAGCTGTTGTTCATTAGTTTAAAAAAGTCTTTTTCTGAAGCGTCAGTAGCTTTAGTTCTAAGGTCGGTGTTCTTCATGATGTATGGCCTCATGAAAGGCCCTTGTTCAAATTCTATTATTCGGTGAACAGCGGTAAGTTTCAGTCCGTGCCTTAAGTAAAACTGTAACAGCCTGTAATGACAGACATATTTAGTTTTGTTAAAGAGGTTAGGCACGAGTTTAGGCGGCTCTGCGGGACTCATCTTTAATTTTTCTGCGGCTAAGGGGAAATCGTTATGGGGGTCGTGCAACTCTGCGGGATAATCTAAGTCTACCTCTAAGATTAGTCCTATTGGATTATCGGGTGTAAGCTGTGATAGCATACTCAACACTTTATTAACATCATGAGGCCCGTTTATCATTCTAAAGTTTCTTAATGGTAGTGCCTGACTCATGGCCCACCCATACAGATTGTTGGCGTCTAAGTACATCAGATAGTTGGATGGTTTAGTTGGATCATAATCGTCTAAATACTTGTTGTTGGCTCTGCGGTAAGGATGACAGGCCATGCTAATGCCTCCTCTCAGCCCATCCTCAATCATCTGAAGTGTATCCAGATCCGAGATTAAGTCAATCTGAATGTTTGTAGACTTCAAGAATGCATCCCAAGACAGCCCCGGGGCAGAGATATACTGTGATGAATCTAGACCGTAATGTTTCATGCAAGTAGCTCTGTAATTCTGAAAGACGTCAGCTAATAAACACACGTCGGCCAATAAGTACTGATCGTGATAGTCGCCATCGTTTTGCAGTGCAATTCTGTCCAGGCTTTCTGCGCGTATTCATAGTCGGCGTCAGATATGCCTCCGCCTCTAAGACGGCTGTAAAAATCGTCTTTATGTGGCAGCGCCGGCTCGTCAAACCTCTCCCACGAGTCCATGTATTCATAAGGATAGACGCCTTTACGGACTAAAGATGGGTCGAAATATTTTTTAGTGATTGGACAGTCTTGTAGAGATTCTGCTAGTTTGCTTAAACTTCCCATCAGATGCTGGGCAGAGTCATAGAAAGATAAACAGTCTACAGTAAAGGTCATGTACTTTTCTGATGACTGTGCAATACAGCTAACCCTCTTACATTCAGAAGTTATTGCTTGCATGATGAAGTGCGAATCGTAGCCCCGCAAGTTATGAAAGAAGATTGGCAGTTTCCATTTTTCGGGGTTAACCTTGAGTTGAAGATTGCAACTGTTGTGCGCAGCCCCTCTGAATTTCCAGTAATGTGATCATGGTCTCTCACTGTCGCGTCTTTACTATTATGTGTTAGCTCCGAGCCACATATCCAGCAGTGGGTGGCTGATTTATAACGTTCTTCATCTTCGGGGGTCATCTTAATGTCTGAAAGGTTCAGCTGATTAGAGAATTGATTGCGAAGGTGTTTCATCTGCTCCAAAAATCGACCAGCTGCGTCGGGACCTCTGTAAATCTCCGGTTGTGTGTGTGCCCCATCTGATCTAACAACGACGAAAGCATAAGAACAAATCTGATGGTGGGTTAATAAGGTTGTTTTTTGTTCTTGTTGAGGGCCGTAGTACTGTGGCAAAATCGCCTCGAAGTCGGCATAGACTACGTATGGCCTCATCTGCATTTTGTGTACATTCTTAAAACCAACTTTAGACCCTGGTGGGGGCGTAAGAAGTTCGGTTTTACAGTCTACAAAACTTTTACAATGTTTCTTATGTTCGGCAGCTGCCTCTATAGATGGGATTCTAACCAAACACCTTCTACAAAGCTCTTGTTTAAATTTGTTCATTGTAGTATAAGCCAGAAGTCTGCTAATTGATCTAATTAATACATAATGGCTCTTTAGACCGTCTCCAAACAGAATCAAGTCCACATGATTCTCAAGTGATTCGCCTAAAGTGGGAGCTTTGGGAGAAATCCTTAGAGGGACCAGATTGTCTACTACAGACCATGTGTATACGCTTATGGTGATTGGTTTGTTTTGTTCTTCAAACTGAGATAAACTTTCTATACTCACTGGGAAGGTTATGTTATCAAAGTTCAGGCTATCTTTGTATGCTTCATAATTAGATACTCTGTTTGCATTATTTTTAACTGGGTGTAAGTGTGCCAAAACACACCACATAAAACACATATTGTCAGAATTATGTATATTTAAGACTGCTCGTTTTAACTCTAACTCTCTCGGGAGAGGGATGTAAGAATTGCCGACTATAAGATAGAACTTTGTTTGCCTTAATCTGATTTCGAGGACTGTTCCTTCAGACCAGCCAGAGCCGCGCAATTTTGCTTCTTCACTCGCATGGTTAAACTGTGTAAGCATGTAATCGGCCCAGTCAGAATTAAAGTCGTAATAGCTGATTACTTCTTTCTGCCTAGTTGAAACCCAGACTAGTATACTACTATCATCGGGGGTTATATATTCAATCAGAATGGCCAACAACACTTTTACTGGCGGGTTAAATTGAAGAGACCCTGGGATTTTAGAAATAGCATGTGTTACGCTTTCCTGAACGTTTGAGGGGTTAATGATGTCCATGACTAATTCGTTGAACATATTGCCCACCGGTTTGGCATCCATCGCTTTTGTGATCGTCATTTTTAAGATCAAATAAATAGGTAATACAAAAAAATAAATACTAAAATTTAGCTAATATTTACTAATTTGAGGTAATACAAAAAAAATAAATACTAAATTTAGTTAAATTGAATAGCTACTCCTTCAGGGTTAGTAAAAATAGACAATTCAGCGTCATCAGGAGCCATAATATTAACTAAAATTGCAATACACTTTATAACTGGGTTGGGCCAAGAATCTGGCATTTTACTGATTACGTTAGTTACACTTTCACGAATATCTGCGTGCTCAAAAAGATCCGCAATTAATTCGCCAAACTTGTTTCTTAACTCTTCTTCATTAGCCCCCGCTCCATCATTAACTCTAGGGCGCAGCATATATTTTTAAGCTCTGTAACTACTTTGCTCGTCATTTTTAAGATCAAATATATAAGTAATACAATAATTAAATCAGGCTCGTTTTTGGGTTTGCAAGGTTCTGCTTTGCAATGTTCTTTCTGATTGCTTCGGCGTCTACCTGTTGTGAAGTAAAAGTCTTTCTCCATTTCTTTTGAAGATCAATCTTTTGTCGTCTGTAATCATCACCGTCAGCCATGGCTCGTTTAAATTCTTCGTCTGTTACTTTCCCATCCAGCAATGTATCGCTTATAATCAGCCTTAATGAATGAAGTTTTGCTGTTGCTAGAGCTACAATGGCGGTGTGCTTTTGTAATTTGGGCGTTAGCTTCTTTAAAACAGCACTTACAATCGTGGACATGGCGCCTAAACCCAAACCAACACTCCCAAAAGCTATGGACATCGGTGTCCCAACTCCAGTAGCTAAAAGAGCGACACTAGACCCAGTGCTTAAGCTGGCTACAACCGATGAGCCGGTGATTATATAAGAAAGGACATTTAAAGCTTTAGCATATTTCTTTCTAGTAACCCTATACTTATTCAAGTCACTTTCTATTTCTTCTTCAAGCTCAGTCATGCGCTTTAATCTAAACTGTTGACCTTCTTCCATTTTAAACAAGATTATTTTTTTAATCCTGTACATATCTTCTTATTAACCCTTCTGGCAGCACTTCATCAACAGAGTAAAACGCAATAAAATCAACATACTTAATGAAAATAAAATCAAGTACTGTCAGTTTGTCTTTGTCAACCATCACAGTAACTTTGTCAGAAGATACAGAAGTGTTTATTTCATCCCCGTTTTTAGTAATAGTAATAACAAGCCTAAGAGGTCCGTCCAAGTTTTCAGACTTTATTTGTACACCTCTAATTAACGTATGCTCTGGCAAACTAGGATCAGACTCCCTTGGAGTAATAAATAAGCGAAAAAGCATCGTCATTTTTCTAGGCAGTGATTCTAGTTTTGGGTTAAATTCTAAGCCGACGGTGTCGCCCCCCACTTCAGCTAAGGACTTCTTTCTCCGCAGCATATATACAGAGCCCTGCTTAGTTATTTCAATCTGCTTTTTCTGTTGTAATCCTGGGACTAGGCTAGCAAGAAGGCGTCCTTCATTCAAAGCTTTTCTAAAATTGTATTTCTTATCAAAGTATACATGGGGGCTTCGTAGTTCAAACTTTAAATCCCAGTTAATGTCAGGAAGCAACGCCCAGGCATTCTCTCGTTTATGAAGTTTGTATTCGTGTTTGCCAAAATCGTTTGCCCTTAGATTTCTTATCTCTTCCAGGGTAGGATATTGCTGTCGTTTTTTATCTTCAATTTCTATTCGTTTGTAAACCCCCTCGTCGGTGTACTCAAATCCATAAACATTTCCTGGCACTCCTATCAGATCAAAGTCAGTTGTATCTGCTAGATCTTTTATCTCTACTGCAACGCATTTAGGAGCTAACTCCGCTTTTGATTCTGGCCCTCGAGACATTCTTTTTAATATAAACAATTTATTATAAACAATCTATAGTAAACAATCTATAGTAAACAATCTGTAATAAATAATCTGTAATAAACAATTTATTATAAGCAAACGTATTGAACTGGCGGGTCAGTCCGTAAGCATAGTTTAGCGTGCTTAGATTTTTCTAGCTGCTCCTTTATTTTTTTTAGTTCATCCTTGTCCCTAATTATATAGTTTTCACTTAAACACTCTTCAAAACTATCCTTGTCCTTAGTATAGAATAAGATGACTGATTTTAACTGCGATCTAAAGTCTTTTAAGACAGCATTGTATTTTTGAGTTAAGAGCCAAACAGAAACTAATGCGTGTCTTCCGCTAAAGGCCAGCTTAGACAGAGTCCTTCTTTTTTTAACAATGTCTTGTTCGGCTGAACAGTCATCAAAAATAAACAGCGTTTCGGTTCCCTCAAATAGCCTATAGTAATGTTCTAAACAGTCGCTTAGCTTGTCAGTAGGATCAACTAAAAATATATTCTCGTCTGTCCAAACAAACTGCCTTTCTTTGTAAGACTTGTTGTGCTTAATGGTTGTGCAGAATATAACAATGTACTCGTAATGAAATCTGTAGATTGTTTGTAACAAATCAAGCATGAAGACAGTTTTCCCACACCCAGTAATCCCACAAATAAGCGAACAGTGCGGGTCTTTAGGCAAAAAGTTCAAACTATCCATCTGTTTTAATAGGCTATTTCTTTCAGTCTATTTTCTTCAATGTTCAGCTGGGCGTCATAAACCACAAAAACGTGCATTTGTATCTGGCCATTCTCCTCCTCTTCCTTATTAATCTGTATGAGTATGCCATCTGACCCTACCCTTCTTCCACTCCCGTGCAGTCTGTTGTCATACGTGGATCTAAAATCCAGCCATAGTCCATATTTGTCTGTTAGATAATCTTCGAGTCTTACATCGTGAAGGTGAAGTTTTTTACACACATGATCGGCTGTGGGGCTTGTCTGTCTGCCTCCGGTGAATAACTTTCTTATTTCATCAAAGTGTTGGTCAGGTAAAAGCCCAGCTGAATACAACTGAAAAGGCTTGCCATCTACTGTGCAAGACAACTGCTCAATTTTTGGGTTGTAAAACACCTCAGATTCTCTCTGAAAAGGAGCTGAGGGTTCAGTAAATAGCAAGAGAACCCCCTTTAGGGACCTTAAAGAATTGCTTATAGCTATTTCCCAGACGGTGTCTTGCTTGTTTTTAATCGCTAGACTGTGGTGTAAAACTCTTTCAAAGTAAACAACCGCCCTACTTTTATACTGGTTTAAGATTATTCTAGCTAGTTCAGGGTTAGTAACAACATCAAAATTAAGAGAGATGTTACTGACAGTGTATCTGGCTTGAGGGTCATCTGATAAAATAACAGACCCGCTGTCATTGAATGTCAGTTCGTAAGTAAGTTTGTCTCTTAGTGCGCCTTGGTAATATGGCTGGTGGGTTTTTAACAGTTCAAAATCTAGAGGGATGCAAAATCTGTTCTTAAATGCTCGCGCTATTGCCTGGTCTCCCTCGTCTTCCTTTGCATCTGCAGCATTAAGCCTGTGCTTAAGACCGTTTGGGCTCTGGATCCCTGAAAGATTTTGTCTTTTCTTTCTGTTCTAGGCAGCCACAGATCAGAATAGAGATTAAAATGTCCACGCTACTCAGTGAGAAGACTTCTCTACCTTCCAGTTTAATTACCATATTTTTAATGATGGCCCTGCCCAGGTTAGCAACGACAGTAGCATTAGGATCCGCCGACTCAATATCTATTTTGAATGACAGCCTGGCAGTGCCTGGCATAATAACATCGTCAGGCCCAAGGTCACTAAATCTTACTGTTAACATTTCATTGGGCTCAATTGTTGATGGATTATTTACACCGCGCACAGTCTGTCTTATGCCTTTTATGCCATGGGGCTCCTTCGCTTTTCTGAATGGATCAAGGTCGCAGCCGTATGGATTCATTTTTTATAAAACAAAAAATAATAAATATATAAATATGGCTGATGAAGATTTTGACGCGATTAGTCCTATTGAAGAAGAAGATGAAACAGAGCCGAGTCCTTCATTGCAAGATGAACTTGAAGGAGCAGGTTCTTTACTCCTTAGACAGCCTCAAGATGTAGGATCTTCACTCCTTAGTGCTCGTCAAGAACTTTTAGGAGTAGGCTCTTCACTCCCTAAAGCCCGTCACGAACTATTGCGACAACGAATTGAATCATTCTATAAAAGTATAGGACGGGGGCTGCCAGACGTGCTTGATCCTAACGATTTTGAAGAAGATGGCGGTCATTTGTATATAAAAACTAAAGTGGACCGTGTAAGAGTTACTTCAGTGCAAAACCCAACTAGGTTTTTAAGTCTAAGTACAATTAAACAAAGACTCCCTGCTGCTGATGCAGAACGATTAAACATTACAAATCTAAAGCCTGAGGTCGTTAGAGTTTTACAGAACGTGGAGCGGAGGTTGCCAACACGATCTGAAATACAAATGATCTCTATTGGAGAGTTAGGTCAAAGAACAGATGAACTAATAGCAGAAATTGAGACGAGTTTTAATGAAGAAACAATTGCCGATTCTTCATCGCCTAGTCAAAGAGAACGTGAGCTGAGTCCTGAAGAAGAAGAAACGGCTTTAAAAACAATTGATGATCCTTCATTGCCTGAGCGCGAACACGAGGTTCTTAAAGCTAGAATCAAGGATCTTGAAGCTGAACTGCGTGACATCAGGTCTGTTAAGTCTGCTTTAACAACTATAAACGAAGAACTAAAAAACAATTTGAGAAAATTTAATGAGCTAGAGAGAGAGATAGAAGAAGAAAAAAATAAACTGGCTGATGCAGATGATAACAATTTAGAGCCGGAAGAAAAGGCTAGAATACAGGCGAAAATACAGAATTTAATGATAGAAAAGGCAAACAGGTTAGCAGCGCTGTATATTAACAGAGAAAAAATAGATACCCAAATAAGCAGAATCAGAGAAACTATAAACAAAATGATTTATGAAAATACTACGCTAGCAGAAAGAATAAGGACTCTGTTCAGAGAGCAGGGGATTACAATAGTTAGTATATTAACAGCCGTTGGGTTTGCTATCTCTACACTGGTTTATGCATTAACTGGTAGTGCGCCGGCGGGGCCAGTAGCGCCTCCAACGCCTCAGCCCGGTAAAAGTTGGATTAGAAAACAATTACGCCATCTAGCAAACTTATTAAAGAAGTTAGCTGTCAAAGCGCTTGATGCTCTGCCTGGCATAATAGGCAGTGTTGTTAGTTGGGTTTTGTCTACCATAGGCAAAGTGGCTGTTATATGGCCGACCATCTGTGGACGTTAGGAGTGCTGGCTGCTGGTTTAATTTTTAGTGAAATAAAGTATGGCTAATCCAGTAAAAGTTAAAAACACAACAAGGGCTGTCTTTTCGCTAGTGTGTCTGTCGGGGTGAGGTACATCAACAGGCGGGGGGTCGCTTTCTGGCTGCGGGCTGCTTATAACTGGTGGCGGTGGGTCGCTTTCAGGGCTAGATACTTTTTTTAAAATGGCTGGTGCGGGCCTTGTGTTTAAGCCTTGATTGTGTCCTAAGTTTTGATCGTCTCCAGCTATGAGGATTTCATTATTATAATTCTGTATCATGCCAATCTGCAGTCTGAGGTCAGAAGGCAGCATGTATAATCCATGACCCCAACAAAGTCAACCTTTGACCTAGCATGTGAAAGAACGTTTTGGTACCTTTGTATGCTGGAAGGTAAATCAACAGCAGAGTTAATAGCATCTTCTAAATTGGCTAGAAATTGTTTTCTGGCGTCAAAGCCTGTAGATTGATCCACTATGCTAGACTTGGTCTGTGCTTGCGCTCCTAAAAGGCACCAAACGTACGTACGTATGGAGTCATTAAGTCTTTGCACTCCTGGCATTGTTAGGCCTTTACTTTCATCCAAGATAAATGTTGCCCAAGCATTGGGGTGTTTTTGTTCTATTGATCCCAATCTAACTTGGGAGTTTGGCTTAAAAGAGGTGTGGCCGGGCCAGTAGTCAAAATTATACTCTCTACGCTGACCCCACAAATACAATGTGCCCAACCCGTGATTGCGGTCTAACTTTTGTCTAAAGTTATTTGAAGGGCTAATGTTAAATTCGTTGCAGATTCTTTCATATGCATTCTTGTCCATTGGGCTGTTAAATGGATTAAACGCGTTGTCGTTGGGGAGGGGTACTTGTAGTTCAGTTAGTATGCGTCTATACTGGTAATAAACATAAAAGTTATATACTGACCTTACTAAGAGATTGGGGTGGTATAAATGGTTTGCATATGAAACACCGCAGCCAGTAGTTGAGCAGTAAATGACAAAATTTAACTGATTCTGGTAAAAAGCCATAGGGTTGGATGACCATGCTGATGGCACTCTATCGCTCTTTATTGGAGGATTTAAATATCTAGTTAGTGGGTTTACAAGTCTGACTAGAAAGCCATATGATTCATCCACTGCGATGGTTAGGCTACTAAAGTCCAAAGATTTGGGCTCATAAACCCCCCCTACGTCGTAAGTGGCACTTTCATTATATTTAAAAGGTTCCATTTTTAAATAGATTTTTAAAAAAAGGATTTAAAAAGGATGTTCCTTTATATAACCAAGCAAAGCAAGCGTGTGTTCTTAAAGTATCCAATTGACAATAGGCGCAGTAATAATAGGGTTGCTCTTAGAGAAATTGGTTTTAAAGTTAGGTGGATTAATATATCTGAAAAAGCTAAGAATAACTGGGTGAATGTTAAGGGCGGGCAAGGTAATTTATTAAAGCAGTTAAAAATACCTGATGGTTACTACAACTTTTGTTCTTTAAAAGAAGTATTTAGCAATTTTGGCATTAAGTTAAAAATTAATGAGGCAAATCTTATAATTACTATGAATCTTCCAGAAGAAAGAAGGGAGTACGTTTTTCCTAGAGGCCTTGCACGAATTTTGGGCTTTCATACTAGTGATGAAACGTATAGTGTTAACACCCATAAGTACTTAGAAAGTGGCCTTTACGAGTATGCAGGTAGTAGAGCATCCGATTTTCTAATTAACCCAAGGCTGTATGTTCATTTAAGCGAATTAAAAACAGATGCTAATTTGTTTAATGGCCAGCCATCTACGATTCTAAGAGTGTTGCCATCACTTGAAGCGGGGTTTTGCGATTATCAGTCATATACATTTGACAAAAACAGTCAATTTAAAAAATTAGTTGGCGAGGATATAAATTCGGTGTGTGTAAAAATAACTAACCAAGATGGAAGGCCGGTTGTTTGTTCTGATTTGTTGGTGGTGCTTGAGATAGAAGATTAATCAGAGAGAAAGATTAAATGTGCGGTTCTAGAGCAGGAAAATTATTTTGCCCGCAAACCCCACTTTTCACGCGATTAGATTTGTTTAATTTTGTAGGGTTTTAGCTATTTTTTTTGGCTGAGAGAATTTGATTATGTGAAAAAGGGGTTTGCGGGCGAAATAAGATTTGCTGATCGAGAAGGCACATTTAATCTTTCTCTCTATGTCGCTCACTCTGGGAGCTTATTATTCATAGCATCAAAACTCTCCCTCTTCTCGCAAACCATATTAGAATAACACCTTTTTTCATCATGAAGTTCATAACTAGTCAAGTCACAGAATAAACAAAATCTTTTTTTTCTGAAGACCACTTCCTTTAACACTCACTTCCTCTATTCACGTTTTCCGAAACAATTTCGTTTTGTTACCCTATCAAGTCATAGGATAACAGAACACAACAAATACTTATTTTAAACAAAACCTTCACAAGTGCGCTGAGGAAGTTTCGGTCGCTCCTAACCGGGAATACGGTTTCGGTTTGCTAATAAATAAACATTCAATGATAAATACCTGACTGCCACAAAAAAAAGCTGGAGTCCCTCTTCGGCCTTCTGTGTTGTTGCGTTGCCGGAATCACTGCAGAGACTCCCTAACCGGTTCAACTCACCCGGCTTTTAACAGTGCGCCGTTGAGCAGCAGTCAGCTGAATTTTCCAACCGGCTTCCGGACAACTACCTTCCGGTA
>JAMYXO010002896.1:12500-22001 GCA_033310375.1 Conus canariensis | reverse complement strand
TCCTGCACACAGGCCAGTCCCTGCAGGTCCCTTGGGCCGCTAACTAAGGCTGGCCATTTGGAAAAAGGGGTTGTTCCGGGCTATACAATTTACGGGTCGGGTGTGAAAAGTACTTTCCCCCCGTGCCCACCCCCGCCTAAAGTGGAAGGACGGAAAAAACAAAAATTTCAAATCCCTAGGTTATAATTGCTTTAAATTTTTTGTTTACTTTTTAGGGTTAGCGATGGTATCTTTTTTTCTAGTTTTAGTTTTGTTTTTCAATATTAATATTTAATGATTATTTTTTTGGGATCGTAATTTTTTATCTTTAAATGTTTGTTTCTTTGTCAGGGCTTTTGTTTTTTCGGGGGGAACATAGGGGGGAAATGGGGGGGGCGGGGGGGGATTTATGGGGTAAAAGGGGGTATGAAGTCAGGTCAGGAGATGGGATTGATTTTCGGGGGGGGGTTGGGGGAGGGGAGAGACGCAAGGGGGGGGGGGGGACCGTCAATGCAACACGCGGGAAAAAAAATTTTTTAAAATTAGTTTTTAATTTAAATTTTTGGTATTTCATTGACACCTCCCCGGGTTTTTGGGGGGGGGGTCAACTAACGGCTAATGGAAAAAAGCAGGGCTGGGGGGGGGGAGCCCGGGGACAGTGGAGACGAAGACGGGGGGAGACAGGCGGCGGGGGGGAGACAGACGGGCAGAGGGGAACAGGCGGGCCCAAGGGGACAGGGGCAGAGAGAGAGAGGGGAGAAAAAGAGAGAGAGAGAGGGGAGAAAAAGAGAGAGAAGACCCAGGGCTGAAAGCCCTTTTATTTCTTTTTTGTTTTTACAAGCAAAATTCCGCTAGGGGTAAAGGTTTCGTGGCCCCCTGGGGGGAAAATTTTTTTCCCCCTAAAATGGGGCCCTCCCAAAAACCCGTCCGGCGCCCCCAAGAGATCACCCGGGTTTCCTGGCCGGTTTTTCCCCTTTCGCCACCAAATTGACAGGAAAGTTCATTTAAAGCTCACAGGTTTTTCCCCCAAGCTGCTAGAAAGCGCAAAAAAAAAGGAAAGTGCATTCCACCTCCTTTTTTTCCTACTAGCTTTTGCAATTTTAAAAATTGGTGTCAAGGTGGGGTGACTGCAGGGGGGAGTCTGAAAAAAAAAGGCAAAATGGAACTACTGATCCGCTCCGAAGAAACAAAAAAATTTCCCAAAAAAACAACACTTTGCGTTTGCTCGGGGATCAAAAATTCTTGGTTTTGTTTTGTAATGTGTTTGTTTGGGGCTCGGTCTTTCCCCATTTTATATTTTTTTGAATGAGGGTTTGTCCCCATTTTCTTCACCTCTTTTTTTTCCCCCCTCCTTTCTCCCTACACTGCTTACTTTTTTAAAACATTATTTTCCCTATCAAAAACCGACTTTTTTCGTTTTAAACTGGAGTGAAGACATAAGTGGCATTGTGACAAATGTGGCCACGACGTAAAACCCTGAGATCCAGAAAAATGACAGCCGACCGAAAATAGGGGATGTACATTACACCAACCGTCTCTTTAAAGTAATGGATCGTACAAAAAGTTAGCTTCCTTTGCAGCGAGTGCAAAAAAGGAAGGGCATAGCCTGTCAAATTTAAATTAAAGCACTAATTTTGGAAAACTCTAAAAAAAAAAAAAAAAAAAAAAGAGAGAGAGAAAAGGAAAAACGGTGCACACAGCAATTTTTTTGAAAAACCCCCCAACGGGGTATTCGGTTTTTTTTAAAAAAACCCCATCCCCTTTTTTTGCACTCGCCTTAGGCGACCGGGGGAGAGAGAGAGAGAGAGAAAAGAGAGGAAAAGGAGAGAGAGAGAGAGAGAGAGAGAGAGAGAGAAGGAGAGATGGGCAATGGCAAAAAAACGATAAATTTGAAGGAAAAGGGGTTTGGGACCACCCCGCGCGCGTCTCCCTCTCTCTTTTTCTCTCCTCTCTCTCTCTCTGTGTGGTGTGTGTGTGTGTGTGTGTGTGTGTGTTTGGGGTGTGGTGTGTGTGTGTGTGTGGTGTGGTGGGGTGTGTGTTTTGTGTGTGTGGGGTGGTGCGGGGGGGGGTGGGCAGGCGTGCATGTGTGTTGTGTGTTGTTTTGTTTTTTTTGTGTTTAGGGGCCCTTTTCCCTTGTCTGGGCCGATACCTTTCAGGGTCTGTCTGGCACCACAGAACCTGCCTTTAAGGACCGTGGGCTGAAGTCGTCGCCCCCCTGTTTTACAACGGTAACAAAAAAAAAGTTATCCATTTTCTTGAAAAACACGCAGGTAATCCAACACTTTGGCACCCCAAAAGATTTCGGGACGCATGGGGCTGATGTCTCCAGGCAAGCGTGTCCACGTGGGGTTTAGGGGCACCCCTTCTTTCTGTCAGTGTGAAGTTCTGTCCACCATCTCCATTTAATTTCCCTAAAAGGTTTGGGGGGCTTAGTTGTTGCCTTGGGAACTTTTTTGTGTGCTTTCGGGGCCCTTTGTTTATCGACCCGACTAAAAGACTGCATGTTTTTGTTTCATTAGTATTTTTTGGCCCCATCTCGACCCCCTGTGACGTACCCTTCCTTGCCCCTGCCCAAAAATAGCTCCCTTTTATTCCCTCGATGTTTTCGGGCCAGTGTCCCTTTTGAGAAGATCAATAAGTCGTTGTCTTCCTTTTCCCCGTTCGCTCTCCCCCCAGTTGGCTGCCACAGTACAATTGTAAAACAACCCCTCTGGATGTCGCAACAGTGACCGGCAGGCAAAGCCACGTTTTTAATCTTGTCACTAACTTTAGGGGGGGTCCAATAGCTCTTTTTGTCATGTGTGCTTCCAAGAGACTTTTAATGCCCCCCCCCACAGGGGGGGTAACGTCCCATCAAGACTCTTTCCTTTTCTTTGTTAAGGCCCCCTTTTTTCCCCAGTTGCGAGCAACACAGACCCAAGGGGATATAAAGAGACATATTTAGTTTTTTTTTTATTTTTAAAACCCAAAAAACATCTTCATTTGGACAGCCCCCAAGCAGGGGGTTTTCGAACAGAGATATCTTTCTAACGCTTTACCACCCCTCCGCCCCCGTTAAGCAAAGGGGGGGGGGGGGGGGAAAGAGGAGAGAGAGAGAGAAGAGAAAAGAGAGAGAATCCTTCCCCAATTGGGGAAAACCAGGGACCTGGAATTCTCCGTCCCAGGCGAGGGCCTTTCTTGTTAGCCCTGGTTTCGTTGAGGTGTGCGTCACACGGGAGAACGCAGGGAGTATCAACTACCCCGCCATGGGGGTTTCCCCAATCGAAGACGACCGTTTGGGGGGGGAACATCTGATGGGCTAAACAATCATACCAACACCCACGAGGTCATGTGAAGATTGCCGGGAAAAAACCCCACAGACCCCCTGGGATTGTCTTGTGTAAACATGACCAAGTTAAAGGAGGTCAGGGTACGAGGGTCAAGGGAGAGGTTGAACGGAAAAAACGATTTCAACCTTACCGTACGGATTCTGTACAGATCACGGGAAAAAACCCTTTCCCCTTTTTTCCCCCCCCTGTGAGTGGGTGTGGTGTGTGTTTGTGTGGTGTGTTGTTGTGTGTGGGTGTGTGTTGTGGCACCCCGTGCACCTCAGTGAACCCTTAAAATGCATCGCGCGCGCGCGCGCACGTTTTGGGGGTGTGTGTGGGGTGTGTTGTGTGTGTGTGGGGTGGTTTTTTGTTGTTTTGGTGGGGTGTGTGTGTGTGTGTGTGTGCGCCGCGCGAGTGTTGGTGTGTGGTGTGTGTTGTGGTGTTGTGTGTGCTCGTGCTGCGTGCGTGCGTGCTGCTTGGTGTGTTGTGTGTGTGTTTGTGTGTGTGTGTTGTGTGGTGGTGTGTGTGTGTGTGGAGAGACAAAGACAGAGACAGAGAGAAAAGGGACTGGGAAAAGTGGGGTGAAAAAGGGGTTTAAAACAAGCTCACCCTCGCCTCATCCCCACCCCCCACCCCCCCCCACCCCCCCCCCCCCCCAACGCTCCTGCCCCCACTCCCACTTCTACAAAACAGAACCCGATCACCCATCGCCTGGGGTTATTTCCCCCCCCTTCTGCGGGGCAAAAAGATTTGAAAAATGGACCGGGAAAAATTACATGGATGAAATGGAGTTTCCACAACGCACGTTTTCCTAGGAGAAGGAAGGCCGGGGGGGGGGGGAGGGGGAGGGGGGGGGGGGAGGGAAGAGGCGAGGTGGGGTGGGGGGTGGGGGAAGAGGAGGATCCCCACGAGTCCAATTCCAGCGCCTTTTGGGGGGAAAATACAGAAATTGAAAAAGGGGGGGGGGTCTGAAGGGGGGTGTGTGTGTGGGGGTCGAGGGTGGAGAGGGGGGGGCGTGTGATTTTGGGGCCCAACAAGTGCTGCCAGCACGCGGAACATAAACATGCTTTTTGCACTGGTTCCTGTGGGGTTCGACACCCCCCACACAAAGGGGAGAAGACAACAAGAGAGGACAAGAGAGAGAAAGAGAGAGAGAGAGACAGACAGCAGACAGAAACAACAGGCACAGGCAGGCAGGAGGCAGGCAGACAAAAAACAACAAAGACCGCAGTGTAGGCTTATCGGTGATGGGTTCAAAACCCACACACATGAGAGTCAGCGCATAGAGAGAAAGAGGAGAGAGACAACAGACGACAGACAGACGACAGACAGACAAGAGAGAGAAGAGAGGAGAGAGAGAGAGAGAGAAAGGATGGCTTTCTTTGTATATGAGTTGTTTGGGTTTCTGTTGTATGCGAGTTGCATCCCCTGACTGACGATCTCAATGACAGAGAGGAGAGGAAAAGAGAGAGAGAGAGACTGAGACAGACAGACAGACAGACAAAATGAGAGACAGAAACACAGAGACAGACAGACAGACAGACAGAGGACAGACAGACAGAGAGGGGGAGGGCTTTCTTTGTATATAAGTTTTTGGGTTTCTGTTGTCGCGAGTTGTATCTCCTGACTGCCCGATTTAATGCATTCCTGACGATCAATCTTAATGAGAGAGAGGACAGTCAGACAGAATACAGACAGACGGGAAGACAGATAGACAGATAGACAGACAGAGATGGCGACAGAGACAGACGCCAGACATACAGACAGGCAGAGGGAAATAAATGGACAGAGGGTCGGGTGGCAGACAGAAAATGAAATTTTTTCGAAAAAAAAGTCTTATCCTTTCAACATGCACTCAGAGAGTACGACTCCATAAAAACATGGACATGTATAGAATAAAACACATATACATCGCTAATGTAATCAAAGCACTGACAAAAAAGGTATTCGTTATCAGGGATTAACCACCAATTTTGTCACAGGTTGTTTACATTTGAAAATACTTTGATGAACTATGTCCTAAATAATACAAAAGTAAATCCACTGCTATTGATGACATTGATATGACCTTTCATAAACACACCACGAATATACAAGACCATATCCAGGGCTGACTGCCAGAACCCCGTATCTCATATACATATATAAGTGAGATACGGGGTTCTGGCAGTCAACACTCGATATTTTCTTTGAAGCACTTTAAAATCCATACAATGTCCTCGTTTACGTCAAACATGAAACGCCAGTTTGTTCATTGAGCTTGCTGTGCAAGATCAACAGATACATACCTGTATGTGAATAAAACACCCATTTTTCAGTCCTTTTTCACTCACGTCATATGCGAATTCTCCAGACAGACTGATTGACATGCTCAGTAATCCATGAATCCAAGGGAGGGAAGAAAAGCGCGAGGGGGAAGGCGGTGAGAGATGCAGGCTTAATGAATGAAAAGGGGTTAAGGAGAGGAGAGGGGGTGCAGGGAGTGGGGGAGGGGGGCGGGGATTGAGAGGGGAAGAAATCTGAGAGCGAAACAATGAAAAAGAAACGTGGAATGAAAGAGATAAACAAAAAAAAGAGGGGGGTGGGGGGGGGGTGGAGAAGAGAGTGCATGACAGAAAGGTGAGAGGAGAGAGAAAGTAAAACTAAGGGACAGAAGACAGACCGTGGAGACAGACAGACAGACAGACAGACAGACAGACAGACAAGCTTATACAGAAGGCAGAAACACGGAGAAACACGCAGATTAGCCAGACAACACGGGGGCAGTAACAGACGCCCTCACCCATCTGAAAACAGGAGCCGCAGAAAAAGGAAAGAAAAAAAAAAAAAAAAAAAAAACTGGAACTGACAACTGTGCCATTCCAAGGCGCGGACAAACAAGGAGCGAAAAAGGATGGTGGGGTTCATGTTCACCACTGCCCTCGTCAGCTTCAGTGCGTTTGGTTCAGTCACAACGTGAAGCTCTATTTCATCGACGCACTGAAACTCATTGTTTCTTTTCGTCTGCTTTCCTTTCCCTTTCTTTTCGTTTTTTGTTCGTTTTTTTTTTTTCTTTTCTTTTCTTTTTGTTAAACTTTTTTGGTCTTCCTGTACGGTGCTTTCTTTGTTTGTCATCGTCGTCGTCGTCGTCATCATCGTCGCCATCTTCTTCTTCTTCTTCTCTCTCTCTCTCTCTCTCTCTCTCTCTCTCTCCTCTCTCTCTCTCTCTCTCTCTCTCTCTCTCTCTCTTACTCCCTCGCATGTTTTTTGAACATGTGCACGTGTGCCATCTCCCTTCGTCCCTCCTCCTTCCTGTTTCGTGTTGTGCAGGTGTGTGCATACGTGCGAGTGTGTACGTACATGCGGAATTCTGGCAGCTCTTTCTACCAATCGCAATGGCGAGGGAATGACAGAATTCGGCGAATCTCGAAGCTACACCTATCTGTTAACATTTGTGAAATAAAACAGATAGGAATATTTTGTTTTTTTAACCCAGAAATGACGTTGAAAAAGTGTAGGTACTAATCAGCTTCTTTTCATTTAAACTGGCATTCACTCGTGATAAAACAACAAGGTGAATATTGTCTTTGAGGGCTAGTCATCAAACGTTTTTTGCTTTTTTTTTTTTTTTTTTTTCTTTTGGTTATTTCTTCTACTCATGGTCATTTTTCCCCATGCATCAAAAACAGTCAAGACCTCAGACTGGTAAGGCAAAACCAATCACAGTTTTTTACATCCTGACCTTGTTCAGCCAAGGTCATTTTCCCAGTGCATCAAAAACAGTCAAGACTTCAGACTAGTAAGGAAAACAACAATCACAGCTTTTTTACACTCCTGACCTTGTTCAACCAAGCTATGACACACGATCCAGGTGAACGAGTGGATGTTAGTTAGTCAGCCTTTGACACAAAACACGAGAAGTAACAGCTTTGGTTGTGGACTCTGCTACTTTCACACTGAATTTAAACCCCTCAACAGCCAGAGAAAAATACACGACCAGCTACTGCAAAACGGGGGGAGGGGGGGGGGGGCGGGCGCAGATGTCAGGTAAAAATTATTATGACCAACTGACCAACTGCTGTCGTACGGGGGCTGATGGGTTTAGCCGCCCTGCCCTCAACAACCAGCGAAATGTCTGGCAAAGTCTGTATCAGCTGTAGTTTATGGAGACAGAAAAACTGGCGACAGACCACACAGCCACAACACCAGCTGGACAGGTGGGGAGAAGAGGGTGGAAGGTGGGGGTGAGGGGTTTCGGTTGCAAAACAGGTGGAGAAAGGACGGCGTGGAAAACAGCCGGGAGAGCGGGGAAGAATTAAGGAGGAGGTGGGGGGGGGGGGGTGGGGAGGGGGGGGTGGGGAGGGGGGGGGGGGGGAGAGGTTTCAAAGATACGAAAAAGGAATGGGTGGCTGAGAAAGTGGCGAGTCTCAACTTGTAATTCAACGAGAGAACTGTGACCACTGAGGTTTTGCAAATGAGGAAGAGGCTTTTGTAATATGACATGAAATGTTTTGTAAAAGTGACCGGTCACGTTTCGTAAATAACGAGTCAAGCTTTGTAATGAAGATCAATTCTGTTTACAATATTACGAGTCAGGTTTTGTAATCAACGAGCAATTTTTTCTTGATGTCACGTGTCAGGTTCTGCTCCGAGTAATGTAAAGAGTCAGGTTTTGAGCAAATCACGTTCGTGTGTTTCGTAATGTGACGAATTAAGGTTTCATAATGTGACGAGCCAGGTTTTTTTATCACGTTCACGTGTTTCGTAATGTGACAAATTAAGGTTCATAATGTGACGAGCCAGCTTTTGTACTATAGCAAATCACGTTTGTGTGTTTTGTAATGGACGAATTTTAGGGTTTCATAATGTGACGAGTCAGGTTTTGTAATGTAACAAGTCAGGTTTCATACTGTAACGAGTCAGGTTTTGTAATGTAACAAGTCAGGTTTCATACTGTAACGAGTCAGGTTTTGTAAAGGTGGCAAGTCAGGTATTGTAAACTAACAAGTCGGGTTTTGTACTGGAACGAGTCAGGTGATAGAATGTGACAGTCGGGTTTTGCAATGTGACGAGTCAGGTTTTGTGGCCCAATCCCAAGAAAAACTGTAGAGGAATAGGACAGAAAGGAAATAAACAGAACACACAAAATGAAAGGCAGCGACACACAAAGGAAAGCACCAGTCAGTGTGGGCCAAAGCAGACTAAGAAAGAAATGATGAAATGATTAATTCAGACTGGCAACCTCCAGGGAAATCTTCCTAGCTCCATCATCTCTAAAATCATCATCTTCTCTGCTGTATGAATGAATCCGTGAATCCACCTCTCTTGTTGTGTCCATAGATGCACTCACGCACGCAAGCACGCACGCACATATACACACGCACATACGCATGCACGCACACACAAACAAACACGTACACACACGCACGCATGCATGCACGAGCGCGCGCATGCACGCACGCACATACGTACATACACACACATACCCACACACACGCGCGCACACCACACACACACACACACACACACACACACACACACACAACACACACACACACACACACATGCACACACATGCACACGCACACACGACTTATGCTGAGGGAAGTTGCCCACACCATAGACTCAAGTGCTAATCATTACCCTTCCCAAAAAAGGAAATCTCCAATCCTGGAAAAGAAAAAAGAAGAGAAAACCACCAAAAACAAAACTATCGCACTATGAGCTTAACCAGCAACGTTAGCAAAGTAATGCTCAAAATCGTTCTGTTCTGAATAAATTGCAACAGCAAGCAGATATCATCGTTGCTTAGGAAAAGGCTGGATTCTGCAGAGGCAGAAGTACCATTGAACACATTTTTAATATACGTACCCTTAGCGACAAACATCTCCAGCACTAGAGGGAGTTCTACCTAGTCTTCAAAGATTTCAAGAAGGCATTTGACAGCGTCTGGCACGATGGCCACAATGAAGAAATATAGCATTGGATAGCAGCTTAGCAACACAATCTAACATTTGTACTCCAGAGCTACCAGTGCGCTACTCACACAGGGTGCTATCGGAGAATGGTTACATACTTCAGTTGGAATTCGCCAGGGCAGCCTTCTATCTCTCTCACTTTTCAACCTAGTCCTAGAACGCATCATGACTGATGTTCTGCGTATCATGTCAGCACAGTCAGCATTGGGGGATCCGCCATCACAAGTCTTCGATTTGCAGATGACATCTAAGGTCTG
>JAMYXO010002896.1:0-7500 GCA_033310375.1 Conus canariensis | reverse complement strand
AGAGAGAGAGAGAGAGAGAGACAGACAGACAGACAGACAGACAGACAGAGAGAGAGAGAGAGAGAGAGAGAGAGAGAGAGAGAGAGAGAGAGAGATTCACCAGATTGTAAAAGTGGACAAACTGATGTGACGAGGGTTAATCACCCTCATTGTTTCCTTTCTCCTTTAACATAGAACACAACAGACCGAAATGTCACATGTACCAGAAGCAGAAACCGGTGCCCTCTCCACCTGGTCACTGAGGACAGGAAGACCAGACAAGTGCCATCTCCACCTGGTCACTGAGGACAGGAAGACCAGACAAGTGCCATCTCCACCTGGTCACTGAGGACAGGAAGGCCAGACAAGTGCCCTCTCCACCTGGTCACTGAGACAGGAACACCAGACAAATGCCCTCTCCACCTGGTCACTGAGGACAGGAAGACCAGACAAGTGTCCTCTCCACCCTGTCACTGAGGACAGGAAGACCAGACAAGTGCCCTCTTCACCTGTCGCTGAGGACAGGAAGACCAGACTAGTGCCCTCTGCGCTCAGTTCCTCAGGACAAGAAGACCAGATTGTGCTGTCTCCACCTAGTCTCTGAGGACAAAAATACACGACTGGTATCCTCTCCACACCGTGACTTAGAACAGGAAACCAGACAAGTGCCCTCTCCACCCTGTCTCTATGTGCAGGAAGACAACACTGGCGCCCTCTCCATCCTGTCTCTCAGGACAGAAAGACGAGTCTGTTGTCCTCTCCACTCTGTCCCTGAAGACAGGAAGACCAGAATGGTCCCCTCCTCCATCCTGTCCATCAGGACAGTAAGAGCAGACTGCTGTCTTTCCACCCTGTATCTTGGAATAGGCAGACCAGACTGACACATAGTAAAACCTCCTTAAGGTTTCAAAGGATTTGAAAGTGTTTAGTATTCGTGTGCGAGGTCCATTCCTCTTGCCAGAAATCTTTGTAATAAGTTTAGGTCTAGAACTTTAGGTTTCAGATCACAGTGTGGGATAACGAATCTGAAAACACTTTCCATTTGTAGCCTTCTTGGCAAATTTAAGCATCTTGTTGCTTCAAATGATAGCATGATTAGGAACCCAAACAAAAGCTATGTTGTAACCATCAGATTCACACAGATGTACTGACCAAACAAATACAGAAGGGGAGGTGTGTAACGTTACTGCCAGCAATGGCCTCCAAAGTGGACAGGGAGTCAGAAAGAATGAGGAAGTCTTGCTGAAGAGACCATTTGAAGTACCAAGGCCAACACTGTGAGCTCGGCCATGTAGATGGAGCTGTCTGGGGATTGTGTTTTAAACATCCCTGAGAGGGATTAGTTCAGCAATACACAGCAGAAGCAAGTCTCTCATCAGATCCGAAACCATTAGTACGTAATCAGTGAAAGAATGGGTATTTAGTTTGGCGAAAAATGTCTTGTACGCAAAGGAGCTGGTGGAGTCTTTGCACTATAAGGCCGAATCGAAGTTGATCTCTAGAATGTGGACAGTTCATAGTGGATCATTAGGAAATTTGGACGAATCACAAACGACTCCAAGGTCTCTGTCCACACTGTTCGAAGCTGTGAAAAAACTGGGCCACTGAAATAATCATAGTAAAAGCATTTTGCCAGCTATCAGCAACTCCAGAGAAAGGCAATTCTAAGATTTTTGCATATAGTTCCTGACCCTAAAATGTGACCTTTTAGAGCCAGAAAAAGAAATTTCTCCATGCAGAGGATTCCAGACCCTAAAAAGTTACCTCTTAGAGTCAGAAAAAAAAAAAACATTTTCAACATGCATAGGATTCCATACCCTAAAACGTAACCTTTCAGAGCCAGGAAAAAACATTTTCCCCATGCATAGAATTCCTGACCCTAAAAAGTGACCTCTTAGAGCTAGAAAAAAAACTTTCCCCATGCATAGGATTCATTGTTTCTTTAACAGTCATAGTACCAACGTTTTAGTGCATTTTTTTTAAACAATAAACATCAATACATAAAATGATGGCTGTCCTCCAATTTGGGGTTATTTTTCTTTCCAACCACCCAATCTTCTACTAACAACCCCAGACTCCACTTCTTATTTCTCACACATACTATCTTTCAAAACCCTCTTTTCTCTCCTTAATCTCCTCCATTCGCCTTCTTGCCACTGCTTTCACACACACTCTCTCTCTCTCTCTCTCTCTCTCTCTCTCTATCTCTCTCTCTCCACACACACACACACACACACACACACACACACACACACACACACACACATACGCTCACACACTCACTCTGTCTCTCTGTCTCTGTCTCTGTCTCTCTCTCTCTCTCTCTCTCTCTGTGTGTGTGTGTGTGTGTGTGTGTGTGTGTGTGTGTGTGTGTGTGTGTATCACCCCACTTTTCATTCCAGCAAAGCTCACACATACTTCCACACACCACTCAGCTAAACACTCCATGAATTCTGTCTGTGTGGAGAACGTAGGCCACGGCTAAAGGCTAGTCCTGAGCCACGCGCCCTGTGTGACGGCTTCAGCCAGCAAACAAAGGCACAGCTGTGTGTACTCTGGCATCGCAGGTGTTCCACTTGGTGCCGTCATTAGCCTTTTCCTGCTAGAATGCTTGTCACATGATATTTCAAAACAGGAAAAGAAACGGCTGATTTAACGAGGACAATCCGTACCAATCAGTTTTTAGAACACTGTTTGTTAAGAGAATGTGTTTGTAAGGGTTTTTGCTTGCTCGTTGGTTGTTTTTTTTTTTTGTTTTGTTTTGTTTTATTTTTTGTTCTTGTTTGGTTGTTGTTTTGGTCTTTTTTGTTTGTTTGGTTTTGTTTCTTTCTTTTTTGTTGTTGTTTTGTTCTCCCTGACTAAATAAATCAACAGCTGACACTTGGCAACAGGTGTTCAGCAATTTTTTTTTTTCTGAAGTAGAAATAAAAACTTACTTCTGTACGTGCAGTAATTTAAACTCTCAATATCAGTTTCATGTCGATGTGATTTCTCTATGAGAGAAGCCGCTCATGTCTGCTGTATTTTGCACACCTCATCTTGCCAAATCTCTCAAGGCATGACTGAAAACTGCCGGTCCCCAAGCTTCTCCCACACACAGCCACATCAAGGCTCATCGTTGCAAATGTGGACCAAACGACTGGTGTAAACGAGTGACTCTCTTTGTCTCCTTTCTCTATCAACAGCAACCACAACAGACTGATCTGTCACGTGCACCAGAAGGAGAGACTGGTGTCCTGTCCACCTTGCCCCTGAGGACAGGAAGACCAGACTGGTGTCCTCTCCACCTTGTCGCTGAGGACAGGAAGACCAGACTGATGTCCTCTCCACCATGTCCCCGAGGACAGGAAGACCAGACTGGTGTCCTCTCCACCTTGTCCCTGAGGACAGGAAGACCAGACTGGTGTCCTCTCCACCTTGTCCCTGAGGACAGGAAGACCAGACTGGTGTCCTCTCCACCTTGTCCCTGAGGACAGGAAGACCAGACTGGTGTCCTCTTCACCCTGTCCCTGAGGACAGGAAGACCAGACTGGTGTCCTCTCCACCTTGTCCCTGAGGACAGGAAGACCAGACTGGTGTCCTCTTCACCCTGTCCCTGAGGACAGGAAGACCAGACTGGTGTCCTCTCCACCTTGTCCCTGAGGACAGGAAGACCAGACTGGTGTCCTCTTCACCCTGTCCCTGAGGACAGGAAGACCAGACTGGTGTCCTCTCCACCTTGTCCCTGAAGACAGGAAGACCAGACTGGTGTCCCTCCACCTTGTCCCTGAGGACAGGAAGACCAGACTGGTGTCCTCTCCACCTTGTCCCTGAAGACAGGAAGACCAGACTGGTGTCCTCTCCACCTTGTCCCTGAGGACAGGAAGACCAGACTGGTGTCCTCTCCACCTTGTCCCTGAGGACAGGAAGACCAGACTGTTGTCCTCTCCACCCTGTCCCTGAGGACAGGAAGACCAGACTGGTGTCCTCTTCATCTTGTCCCTGAGGACAGGAAGACCAGACTGGTGAGCATGCGCTTCAAATATGCTCCTTCCTTGAACCATCACGAC
Organism: Conus canariensis; assembly: GCA_033310375.1. Taxonomy (NCBI): domain Eukaryota; kingdom Metazoa; phylum Mollusca; class Gastropoda; order Neogastropoda; family Conidae; genus Conus; species Conus canariensis. Next base: position 3,472 of record JAMYXO010002896.1, on the reverse strand, counting down.
GAGGTGTGTGTGGCCACTGTAAACTCCACTGTCCACTGAACTCTGTGGCTGCTACCATGAGCTGAAAAAACAAGACATTTTTTTCCTGTGCAACACCATCTTCCATGTCATTCCAGAGGCATTGCAGCCACGCCACTCATTCCGGCTCCTCCTTGTCCACAACAACAGCCTCTCGTCTCCTGACACAGCCCCGGCCCCAGCAATCCACAGACAACAGTCAATGCAACTTCATCATGAGGCAACCCACCAGAGGAGACACTGGACTGCTGCCGAGTCAGTTTAGGTGGCGTTCACTGGTGCCTGTTCTGATCCAACACGCCCAGGACACAACCATCTGTGGCCCTAACTGATTACAATGATATACAAGAATACATTGCTTAATCGCAGGGCCAGCATGAGTGTCCTCTACCTGCCGAGGGCGCCACCACGTCTATTCAACAAGATTTTCATACAGTTGTTGATACTGGTGTCCCAAGCAGAATCTCACCACGGGCATAGACGTAGAGGGGATAGTGAAACTGTTTGTTGTTGTTTGTCCGTCGAGACGACGAAGACCATCTAGTCATCCTGGGATCGGGGGTGAGTGCGTAGATGGCTGGTCAGGCTGATCTGCGCCAGGAAAGACCTATCACAGTATGGACAGGGGATGGTGGCGGCAGTTGGAGATCTGCGTGTCCCGGCGTCAACCAGGCCCGTAATACACAGACACCTGCAGTGTTGGTTGGAAAAAATTGAGCAACACTCTCAGAGACACATCCATTCAGTGGATGAATCTCGACTGTGCGGTCCCAGTCTTTTCAACTGAGCGCATAACAAATCAACTAACTCAAGGTAGAAGCAAGTTGGGACAGAAGAATCCTACAAATAAATGGTTCTGATGGGAATCGAACCGACAATCTCCCACGGTATCCTCCATGAGAGCCACTTCGCCCATGCTGCTGGTCTAAAACAGGATTCTTATCTATCATACATGGCAAACGCCTAGAAGAAGTTTCGTGAGAGGGCGTATCTTTGTCTGAATCCACTACAAGAGTCACTGGCCAAAAGTACTGATTTTTTTATGTTGTCAAACCTCTTTACGCATGACGTATTTTTTTGTACGTTATAAATCACACACACACACACACACACACACACACACACACACACACACACACACGCACGCACGCACGAACGCATGCACGCATTTACGCACACTCACGCACGCACGCACGCACGCGCGCACACACACACATACACACACACACACGCACACACACTCACGCACGCACGCACTTACGCACGCACGCACGCACGCACACTTACGCACGCACGCACACACACACACACACACACACACACACACACACACACACACATACACACACACATACACACACACACACGCACACGCAAACGCACGCACGCACGTACGCACGCACGCCAACACACACACACACACACACACACACACACACACACACACACACACACACACACACACACACACACACACAGAGGCAAGGTAGATTTACTGACGCCCTATCACACGCAAGGTTCCATGAGCCAGTTCCATCAGCACCACAGCTTAACGCACACCGATCACAAGAAGCCACAGCACCACATCTACAGGTCTACACTCTTCACATCATCCGCCAGTGACACAGGCACTGAGACTGAATTAGAGAGTGTAAACAGCAGGGGAAAAAACAACAACAGAGATTGTGAAAGACAGGCACAGAGAAGATGAGAGTGTAACTGACAGAAGAAAAGAAAAGAGAGAGAGAAGAACACATTGGCAAGACCAGGAAAAGTGAGTAAAGAGTGCGAACAGCGACGAGAGAGAGAAGAAAGGAGTGGCAAGAGCAGGGAAAGGGAAGAAGGGGTGGGGGCGAAGTGCAACGAAATGGAAGAAGGGAGTGTGAATGGGATGAGAGAGAGAGGAGAGAGAGAGAGAGAGAGAGAGAGAGAGAGAGAGAGAGAGAGAGAGAGAGAGAGAGAGAAAGAGAGACACACACAGAGAGAAAGAGAAAGAGAGAGAGAGAGAGAGAGAGAGAGAGAGAGAAAGAGAGACAGAGAGAGAGAGAGAGAGAAAGAGAGAGAGAGAGAGAAAGGGAAAGAGAGGAGAGAGAGAGAGAGAGGGGGGAGGGAGAGAGAGAGAGAGAGAGAGAGAGAGAGAGAGAGAGAGAGAGAGAGAGGTGCGTGGAGAGACGATCTGACGACCAGAGTCAAACTAAGCAGCACAGACTCCTGCCATGCACTCTGGTAAAGGACGACTAAACCCTGGTCATCTTGACAACTTCATACATGTGTGACAGAGAGAGTGAGGGGCGGGGGGGGGGGGGAGAAGAGACAGAGACAGAGGCAGGCAGACAGGCAGGCAGGTAGGCAGACAGACCGGCAGACAAACAAGCAAAGACAACAAGGCAGGCAGGCAGGCAGGCAGAGACAATTAGGCAGGCAGGCAGGCAGAGACAATTAGGCAGGCAGGCAGGCAGGCAGGCAGGCAGGCAGGCAGGCAGGCAGAGACAATTAGGCAGGCAGGCAGACAGGCAGGCAGAGACAATTAGGCAGGCAGGCAGACAGGCAGAGACAATTAGGCAGGCAGGCAGGCAGGCAGGCAGAGACAATTAGGCAGGCAGGCAGACAGGCAGGCAGAGACAATTAGGCAGGCAGGCAGACAGGCAGAGACAATTAGGCAGGCAGGCAGGCAGGCAGAGACAATTAGGCAGGCAGGCAGGCAGACAGGCAGAGACAATTAGGCAGACAGGCAGGCAGGCAGAGACAATTAGGCAGGCAGGCAGGCAGGCAGACAGGCAGGCAGAGACAATTAGGCAGGCAGACAGGCAGGCAGAGACAATTAGGCATAGGGCAGGCAGGCAAGGCAGGGCAGAGACAATTAGGCAGGCAGGTACAGACAATTAGGCAGGCAGGCAAGCAGGCAGGCAGAGACAATTAGGCAGGCAGGCAGGCAGAGACAATTAGGCAGGCAGACAGGCAGGCAGAGACAATTAGGCAGGCAGGCAGGCAGGCAGGCAGAGACAATTAGGCAGGCAGGTACAGACAATTAGGCAGGCAGGCAAGCAGGCAGGCAGAGACAATTAGGCAGGCAGGCAGGCAGGCAGGCAGAGACAATTAGGCAGGCAGGCAGGCAGGCAGAGACAATTAGGCAGGCAGGCAGGGGCATGCAAGTAGGCAGGCAGGCAGGCATGCAAGTAGGCAGGCAGGCAGGCAGAGACAATTAGGCAGGCAGGCAGGCATGCAAGTAGGCAGGCAGGCAGGCATGCAAGTAGGCAGGCAGGCAGGCATGCAAGTAGGCAGGCAGGCAGGCATGCAAGTAGGCAGGCAGGCAGACAGGCAGGCAAAGACAATTAGACAGGCAGGCAGGCAGCAGGCAGGCAGGCAGGCAGACAGACGGCCAGACAGACAGACAGAGACAGGCCCAGATAGAAAGAGAGACAGACAGACAGACCATAGCCAGAGACTGACATAG
>JAMYXO010002895.1:20000-22009 GCA_033310375.1 Conus canariensis | reverse complement strand
GGGGGGGGGGGGAGGTGAATAGAAGGGGCATTGTGATGTCTGTGAAGGGTAGAAGACTCAGGGACTTCTATTCCAGACTAACTCTTGTTGTTGTTATTGTTGTAGTAGTAGTAGTAGTAGTAGTTAGTAGTAGTAGTAGTAGTAGTAGTAGTAGTAGTAGTAGTAGCTGTTCTTGTTCTTGTCACTGCTGTTCTTGTTTCATCATCCTTCTATCATTTTTTTTCTTTCTTTTTACTGTTTTGGTTGACATGTGAATTTCATCTCCATTCTGTACAGTCACCCTGTACCTTAGGTATTTCGCCCATTTCAGTGGTTTAGAGACTTGGGGCTTCGGCTGGGGTAGATTATTCCCCTTTACACTATCTGTATGATAGACCTTTTTTTTTTTTTTTTTTTTTGTCCCTCTCGGTCTGTCCCTCCTCTGTCGTTCATTCTTTTCCTCATTAATTCGAAAGACAGAGTCACGAGTGTATATATATATATATATTATATATATATATATATATATAAAGACATTTAGCTTGTGGAGTGTTTGTGGATGTGATCGTGACGAAGGTCGCTCTTGCAAATTTTCATCCCTCAGACGCAACAACCTCTCTCTCTCTCTCTCTCTCTCTCTCTCTCTCTCTCTCTCTCTCTCTCCTATTTACCTAAATATCGACATGTAGGCCTATATATGTATTGTCTGTATTATGGGCGTATAAACATAACCTTACCTTCGCGGGGTACATACTTCTTTTCAACACAGCGGGAAACAAGTGCAAAGCAGGTTGTTACCATTTCTTGCAAAATCAGCTTGAGAATCTGCACACATCTTCACTTCTCTTTCCGCCTTTTATTGCTTTCCATTTTCTCCTTCATATTCACATTTTCTTTTTGTTTGTTTTTTTCTTTCTCGCCTTTTTCTCGTTTTTTTTTTTTTTTTTTTTTTTTTTTTTTTTTTAAACAGTAACATGATTTTGCACCTAATGTCGAATTGATAACCAGACACGTCTGTTAAGATTTTCTTTAAAAAGAAAAATGTGCTTGGGAAAGAGGTGTTGCCAACGAACGAATCTTCGATATACCTGCAAATTTATACATTTTCATATGTATCATATACGATTTCATTATTATATTGTTTTTAAACCTCTGGAAGACATTAACGACACAAAGACAAATCCAGTTTAGAGCTGTATGTGACGTTTGCAATAAATAAATTTCCTTCTTTTTTCTCTCTCTACGCGTTTGACATATTTATCGAGGAGCTGACAGGGGTACTATGCCGATAGCTGATTTCGTTTTATTTAACACAGTCTTCAGTCATGACATGGGATCGGCTCAACTGTAAAATCCTGACAGTGATACAATCAGAGGGGTAGCAGGAAAGGCGCAGTCTAGCGTCAAGGTTTGAACGGATCCTGGATGTGTCCCTTTGAGCGATCCGTACCACACAGACCCCACTCCACAGATCAGCACTATAGATCCATACCACAGATCCGCATCACAGATCAGCACTACAGATACGCACTATAGATCCACACCACAGATCCGCACCACATATCAGCACCACAGATCAGCACTATAGATCCACACCACAGATCCGCACCACGGATCAGCACTATAGATCCACACCACAGATCCGCACCACAGATCAGCACTATAGATCCACACCACAGATCCGCACCACAGATCAGCACTATAGATCCACACCACAGATCAGCACTATAGATCCACACCACAGATCCGCACCACGGATCAGCACTATAGATCCACACCACAGATCCGCACCACAGATCCGCACCACAGATCCACAGCTAAATAAACAGGTTCATTTTTGGCGCCACATTTCTATCCTTCCACCAACCTGTATATTATTAAAACCATTTTCCTTTGCTCTTCTTCTTTTTTTTTAATCTTGACTTAACCATTTCATCAAGATCGGCAACACGGTCTAAGGGGCTGGTCCATGAATTCCAAGCCATCTTTCCACCAAGAGTTTTTTTTTGTTTTTTTTTTTTGTTAACCGG
>JAMYXO010002895.1:0-15000 GCA_033310375.1 Conus canariensis | reverse complement strand
AACACTTCGGGATTTCATCTTGTCGCGAACAATCATTTTCGTCATAGGAAAACAGTGAAATAAATACACAGTCTGATTTATCGTTAAAAAGCAACACATTCACAATTGTCTTGTATTATGACAAGTTTGTTCGGGATCAGTATCCCTGGCTTCCAAGTCCTATCAATAACAAACAAGTAAGGTACCTTTTACTCCTGTAATGAAATGATTACAGGCCCATGACTCCAAACAAATGTAGCTTATGATACCAAATCGCCCGAAGAAATGATACCACAGAGCAATTAGGACAAACAGGGAGACATCCCCATATAATAGGATGTGATTATGAGACTGGCGCGCTACCTACTGCGCTATCGAGGCAGAAAAACCCAGATGTTACGATTCTGCAAAGTAGGTTAGATCATAACAGAAAACATGCGATATCAAATGAACTGATGCTATTTATTGTGTTGTGCTTGGCTATCAATAATGTTGTGTGGACTGACAATCATTCGAAGCTTACCCTGACAGTCTGCACAACAACAACTGAAGAAATGAACAAATATAAATCAACATTTCATCCAAGACTAGCACGGCCATTTCGATCTTGAATAATAGTCATACAAACACATGGACAAACAATAATAAATGCAGTTAACCTCAGTTCGATTGGTATCGAAGGAAGTCTGAAATGAGGCAGGGGACAACAAACAAGTAGGATAACTCCTGCTCCCATGACGAATTAATTACAGGCCCCATAACTCCAAACAAATGCTGCCTACGACACCAAGTCGTCTAGCAGAAATGACGACACAGAGCACACATCAGTTAAGTTCAATTCCCTACACAGGATGTACATCCATCTTTGTTCCGAGTTGTAACAACAACAAAACAAACAAACAAAAAATTGCAAATGAATAAGTAAAATAAAACGAAATAAAATGGGATGCTCATGTGTTTGCTGAGCGAGTGCACGCACGCCCCTTTGTCCAGTACGCGCGTGTCAATGCTAAACAAAACTACAAACAAGGTTTTTATCAGCAGAAATTCAGCTTTGGGGCAATTCACTAGTTTATTCCTATCGCAGGAATCAGAAGACAACTGCTATCGACCGGAAAACAATTTTTCTTCTTCTTACAAAGACGGAGGCGGGGAGAAATACGTTTCATAATCAGTACGATCTCCATTCCACCGCCCCCTATGCCCAGCCCCCCTACCCCCACTTCAAAAGAAGCTGTGACTGTTGTAGATTCACATTTCCTCGACACAAACATGGCGGCCGGTGTAGCACGCCCTTTGTCCTCTCCCGTGAAATGGTTCCTAGGGTACATTTCGCGTACGCGAAAACTACCTGCCCTCGCCAGAAGTACTCTCTACACGAACGTGACAAGGTTCCTAAACAAAATGAAACTCGTTAGTGCACACAGTGAACCACTTTATGCACGTCATATGTGATTCTACAAATATTACGTCGTCGGCATACACATCGTCTGATATACTAACATGAAACTTTTTACGTCTAAATTAAAACCTAGATGAATACATCTGAATCAACAAAGGATGATAAGTTATTAAGCAAGTCTCATTGTAAACACACACATTTAACTGATTAAGTATATACTGTGCCTCAAATGATACAACGACATAGGTAAACTTGAATATGCACGCTACATCTACGCACGGTGTCAAAAACCTTTTGTTGTTGTTGTTGTTTTTTGCTTCGAACGCGAAAGTGACACTGGAGTATTTTGAGCGGCTAAATACACATAACGACAGTATGATCAGCGTGACAAAAGAGTACATGAGGTGTACGCAAAACGTGCTCCGAACCAGTCAATCCTGTTTCTGTACTGAAAGATGCTGACGGGACCCAAGTCCAGTCTGTCACATTCCAAACACTACCCCTTCCCTTCCCCTTTACCCTCACCCTCTGCTTCCTCCCCGGGGGGGGGGGGGGGAGACAATGCCACTCTCATATGTTTCTTCATGCTCCTCACCCCACCCTCCTTTTCCCTCCCTCCTTTCCACACACTGGCTGTACGAAAGATGTTCCCCTCATCTCCCCTCCCCCCCCCCCCCCGCCCATGTTCTCTTCCCCCCCTCCCTACCCCCCCCCCCACCCCCTCTCAGGACTGCCTAAATTCTGTCTCCAGCCAGTCTGGGCTGTCTGAAAGACAACAATGCTATCTTCCTCCTCTCTCTCTCTCTCTCTCTCTCTCTCTCTTCTCTCTCTCTCTCTCTCTCTCTCTCTCTCTCTCTCTCTCTCTCTCAGCATCTCTTTCGGCAGTCTGAGAGACTCTCGGAGAAAAGATACTAACCTCTATTCAGTCTACACAGACGAGCTACAAATCAATCCCTCTGAAATCCTCCTCGCTTCTTCTTTCAGACTACAAACATTGGGAATTCTGCCTCTTAAATGGAAGCTGGTTTTTAACAAAGCAGTTTTTCTACGCTTAGGATGTCAACAACAAAAAGGAAGGAAATGAAAAAAAAAAAAATAAAGAAAAGAAAGAAAGAAAGAAAGAAAAGTGAAACAGACTACAGCGTTATTGTAAAATCGGCCACACTACACACAAAAAAAGACAAAACAGAGAGGAGAGCAAGGCTCGTTTAAGTGACAATACAGACAACAGATTGCTATCCCGCCCCCCCCCCCTCCCTCCCCCCTCATCTAAGTAGGTCTTCTTCAGACGTGGCACTCATCAGACATCAAATTGCTCCAGACAATACCCCCCCCCCCCTGATCACAGCCTGCAGGAAGAATCATCTCTGCGAGTTGAGGAGTGTCGGTTCCTACATTCCTGTTTTGTCCGGGTGGTTTTTTTTTTTATTTGATTTTGTTTCGGTGTGATGTCTTTAGAAGACATGTTTGTCAGGGAGAAAAAATCACATTTTGGGGGTGCTTTTTAGATGGAAGTAACTATCACTTTGCATTCCGTTTTGTATTTCCCTTGTGTTTCGATTAGTTTTCAGTGATTCTGTAGTCTGTTTACCTTTTCTTTCCATGCTGCCAGACATACCACCCCTCAACTCTCTCTCTGTGTGTGTGTGTGTGTGTGTGTGTGTGTGTGTGTGTGTGTGTGTGTGTGTGCGCGCGCGCGCGCGTGCGTGCGTGCGTGTGTGTGTGTGTGTGTGTGTGTGTGTGTGTGTGTGTGTGTGTGTGTGTGTGTGTGTGTGTGTGCATATGCATAAAATGTAAATAAAAAGCGATGGACTTTGGTGATTGAGAGCGCTTTGTTTGTTAACATCTACACTTCGGTTTAAGCGCTCGCCTTGTTTGTAAAGGTGCAGACTTCGACAGATTGTTTCGCCTTACTTGTCAAGGTTTAGACCTGGTGAGAGAGTTGTAGGCTAAACAAAACAGTCAGCCTTATTTGTCAAGGTAGGGACTTACTGATATAGTCTTCCTTATTTGTCCAGGTGCTCCTTGTTTGTCGAGGAACAGACTCGGTAATACAGTCAACTTTTTTGTTTTGTGTGTGTCAAGTTATAGATCTGGCGTACAGTCAGCTTTGATTGTCTGTGTAAAGACTTGCTGAGACAGTTGCCCTGTTTATCTTGATATAGACTTGGTAATACAGCCATTCTTGTTTGTCAAAGCAGAAACTTGGTGATACAGCCAGCCGTGTTTGTCAAGATAGAGATTGGTGACACAATCAGCTTTGTTTGTCTAGGTAGAGACTTGGTGATAGTCAGCTTTGTTTGTCTAGGTAGAGACTTGGTGACACAGTCAGATTTGTTTGTCTAGGTAGAGACTTGGTGATACGGTCTTCCGTGTTTGTCAAGGTAGAGACTTGGTGATACAGTCAGCCGTGTTTGTCAAGGTAGAGACCTGGTGATACAGTCTTCCTTGTTTGTCAAGGTGGAGACTTGGTGATACAGTCAGCCGTGTTTGTCAAGGCAGAGACTTGGTGATGCAGACTGCTTTATACTCAATAATTGATTGTTTACTGTTTGATATATGGATATCTTCCTGTGTCATCATAGGCCACGAAAGAAGTCAGGTGGGAAATATTTTAGGAAAACATTGCATGTACGTTTCAAAATTTGCGACAAGTTATCTGAAATGGCTGGAATAGCTGTGCGGAAGAACTTTGGGCTCTTTTCTATTAACATTTACATCAATGAAGTGGTTTCTTTGACTAAACCCTTTTTCGCTCTGTTCTCTCGCTTTTATTTCATGCTTCTACGTGACTCTATCCCTCTTGACTCACCGACTGCTCATCCTGGCCACCGATACGCAGTTACACTCACATTCCACCTGTCGCAGCTCCAGCATTCGCAGTGTACTGGGCGCAATCAACGTCAGATTGCCGTAAGGCAACTCACTAGGGAAGCCCCGGCGCTGGATGATTTTCTTTTTCCCCGGTTCCATCGGTTTCAACAAAACTTTCGTCTCAAAGTATTGCGTTGACAATGAGGGGAATTGTGAGTGAAACAAACCTCAGCTCATAGAACATATTCATTACCATTTAGTATTCAGTATTATTTATTTTGATATCTTGATAATATAGCTTACTGTTTTGAAAAAAAGCCTGAACCGCATTCCTAACTATTATCTTCTAGTATCAAACTACGTCGAAATATGAAGATTTCCGTTCAATGAATCTCCGAAGTGCACGACCATTTTCAAGCTTTACAAAATGTTCACAAGAAGTGAAGTGGGTTTGACCACTGAAACTGAAGTCTGATAAAACGCTGAGAGAGAGACACATGAAGACAGGAATGAATGGGATTGGGTGTAGGTTTCTCAACGATCGTCTAGACACGCAGGGCAAACGGGAAACCGCGCGCGCGCTCGAGTCTCTGTATTTGCGTGCATGCGTGCGTGCGTGCGTGGCGTGCTTGCGCGTGAGTGGTGTGTGTGTGTGTGTGTGTGTGTGTGTGTGTGTGTGTGTGTGTGTGTGTGTGTGTGAGAGAGAAGAGAGAGAGGAGAGAGAGAGAGGAGAGAGAGAGGACAAACAGAGAGGAGAAGATTACACACACACACACACACGCGCGCGCGCGGTGAGCACACACGCCCCACACACACACACACGCGCGCACACACACACCCCACACACACACACACACACGCAGCACACACACACACACACTCGCCACGCAGCACGAAACGCACGCACGCACGCACACACAGAGCTAAGAGCACTGCGCTCACACCTACAATAGAGAGAGAGAGAGAGGAGAGAGAGGAGAGAGAGAGAGAGAGAGGAGAGAGAGGAGAGAGAGAGAGAGAGAGAGAGAGACAGCAAATGACAAGTAAACTTGAAACTTGAGAAGGAACACGGACGCAGAAGGTTGACAGAGGCAGGGAAGTAAATCCGAAACCTCACAAGAAAAATACGGGAAATGAGAGAGAAGCTTTAAAAGGAACCTGAAGCCCTACTAGAGACGATTCAGGCCTCGGCCCCTCTTTTCAACGACTGAAGTGGAGCGATCAAAACCGTGGGTTTTCGAGGAAATTGAATTTCAGCGGCGATCATTTTCTCTCGGTGTTTTTCCTGCTACTCTTCGGTGTTGTACCTGATGATGGTCCAACAGAAGGGAGAAAAACTGGAAGAGATCTCCACACGAAGCGGTTTTGTGGTCCATGAGGAAAGTGTGTGAAGTACGATTGTCTATATAGTGAAACTTGAAGAGGCGCCTTCAAAATAACGTGGCTGGGCCCAGCAGGCGGGTTCCTCTGGGGGATCTTCTGGACGACCCAGTATGAAGAGTTCCCTGTGGCACTGGTGAAGGCGGACATGATAAGAACGAGTCTGATTCGGCTATGAGTGGGATGAGGGAAGAAAGGTAAAAAGAGGAGGTGAGGGTTGTGAGGGGGCGAGAGGGTGAATCGATGGAAAGGGATTGGGGGGGGGGGGGGGGGGCGGGGGGGGGGGGGGGGGGGGGGGGGGGGGGGGGCAAAAAACACAACACCACACACCCCCAACAACCCCACCCCACAAAAACCAAAACACACACACAAAACACACACACGCACGAACGCACGCACGCACGCACGCACGCACGCCCCGCACGCAACCACACACACACACACACTTTTTTTTCCCCCCCCCCTCCACCCCACCACCAATAGACAATAAAAAGCAGCGTGGGGGGTTTTTCCCCGTCAACCCCCGACCTTTGATGTGCAAAATGGGGGGAAAAGTTAATTCACCAACTTTTACCTCTGAACATCTAAGGAAAGAAAGGTTTGTGGGGGTTTTGGAAGTTCTTTTCCCTCCCTTTAAAATTTCTTTTTTCTTTCTAAATAAAAGGGGAAAAAAAAAAGGTTTTTGCCCACATCGGGTGTGCACAAACATGTTTTGTGAGATTTTTTTTTTTCCCTGTCTGAATGAGTTTTTGGGGTACCCCATGTATTGTATAACGGATCATGTCATTACCCTTCCCCTGTTGATGTGAATGTGATACATGTTTGTATCGTAATATGGGGAACAAAATTTGGGTTTTTCCCCTTTCTAAATGAGGGTGAATGTACATCATCCAGAATTGAAATTTAATAGGACACATAAGAATTTTTCCTTTTGAATGATGTAGTGTGCAACACCCTTGTTCTTAGAAAAAAAAAATTGATGAGTAAAATTTACTGATCTGGGGGAATGATCTGGGGGAAATGATCTGGGTTTTTATCTGTGGGGTGATTGTGGTGTGATCTGGGGGACTGATTTTGGTACTGATTTGTGGGGTGAGCTGTGGTACTGATCGTGGTATGATTGAGGTATTGACTGTGGTGCTGCTGTGATACTGATCTTTTGGTGTTGATCTGGGTATGATCTGTGGTAGGGATCTGTGGTTTTGTTGTGGGTTGATCTGTGGATGAATTGGGTACTGATTTGGTACTATCTGTGGTGTTTCGGGGGATGATCTGTGGTGCTATCTGCGGAATGATCTGTGGTTTGATCTGTGGTACGGGTTGGGGGTTTTGGATTTGTGGACTGATCTGTGGTATGATCTTTTGGTTTTTATCTGTGGTATGATCTGGGGTTTATGTTTTGGGGGATGTCTGTGGTTGATCTGCGGAATGATTGTGGTGTTAAATTGTGGTACTGGTCTGGGGTTTTGTTGATATGTGGTACTGTTTTTTGGTTTTTTATCTGTGGTACTGGTTGGGGTTTGTTGATCTGCGGAACTGTCTGGGGGGTTGATTTGGGGTTTACTGGTCTGGGGGTTTTTATCTGTGGTATGATTGTGTATGTTTTGTGTATGATCTGTGGTGTTGATCTGAGGTACTGATCTTGGTTTTTTTGGTGTTGATTGGGGGTAGGATCTGTGGTATGATCGTGGTACTGTTTTGTAGCTGTGGTAGATTGTGGTGCGGGTCCGGGGGGCCCCATCTTTGGTGTCAACGTGGTACTGATCTAGGGGTGTGCCCCAGGTGCCGATCTGGGGGCCCCCATCCATTTTGCCAACCCCTGGGCGTTTTTGTGGGGGCCCCCAAAAAAAAGGGGGGACCCCAAAAACCGGCCGCCAGATGACACAAACACCCCTGATCCGATGGAACTAAGTAGTAGAAAGGTGGATTTTGATATAAAAAATTTTGGGCGTTTTTTGACGGATGCAAATAAAAGGGGGTATCAGTAACCCGTCCTCCTTTTAAAAGAGAGTGCACTTCTTAGTGCCTGTCATTAGTCGGGGGATCACTGGGGCGGAAAAAAAACCGTTTCCCTTTGGGGGGGGGTTTTTGCAGGGGGTTTTTATACATTCCCCTTTTGGCGTGCGAAATGTAGATTTCGGTATGGGGGTGTAATTTGGGGTTTTTGGGGTTTTCGACGTGTCAACGGAGGAGAAGAGAAGGTCGGTTTTTTTTTTTTTTTTGTTTTTTTTAATTTTACGCAAAAGGGTATTACTGTGTTGTATTCTTTGCTAGGATTTTAATTTTTTTTATAATATATTTTAAAATATATATATATTTATATTGTGTGTGTGGGGTTTTGTGTGGGGGGTTGGGGGGGGTTGTGTGTTTTTTGGGGTGGGGTGTATATAATCTTTGCTAAAAGGGGGTTTTTATATATTATTTTATATATTTTTTATATATATCTGTTTTTAAAAAAATTTTAGAAGGGGATCTTCTTCCCCCTTTTTAAATTTTGTTTTTTAAACCCCAGTCTTCACAGATAATTTCCGGGGGCCCCCAGGCCCCAAAAAAACCCCGCGGGAAAAAAACCGAGGAAAGTGCAGGGAATGGGGTTAGCGCGCCCCCGGTTTTTTGGGGGGCACCGTGCGAGGGTTGTTTGCAGCGCAGACCTTTTTTCAGGAGCAGGCGGTTTCATGTAAGCGGTGGGGAGCAGATTTGGAGGGGGGGCAGAGGGGGGGAAAAGGGGGGGGTCTTTTCTCGTGCCCCCTCCCCCCCGGAAAACCCCCCGGGGGGGGAAAGCTATGTTCTGTCTGAATTTTTTTTACAGGGCTCCCTTTTCATGATTTTTTTTTTTTTTTCTTTTCCCTTTACCCACGGCACTTCTCTGGCAATTTTCTCCCCCCCCAACCTTTTTCCCCCCCCAACCCCCCCAAAAATCCCCCCCCCCAAAACAAAACAAATTCTCTATCCCATTCCCACACGCGCCCCGCCGCCTGCGCGCCCAACCCCCCACCCCCCCCCCCCCCCCCCCCCCCCCCCCAAAAAAAAACCCAAAACCCAAAAAAAAACCCCCCCCCCCCCTTTTTTAAAAATTCCAAAATTTTCCCAAAAAAACCCCCCCTTTCCCCCTTTTTTTAAAAACCCCCCCCCTTTTTTTTTTTCCCCCCCCCCAAAAAAAAAAAATTTTTTTTTTAAAAAAATTTTTTTCCCTTTTTTTTTTTTTTTAAAAAAAACCCCCCCTTTCTCCCCCCCCCCTTTTATCCCCCTTTTTTCCCCCCGGGGGTTTTTTTTAAAAAATTTTTTTTTTTTTAAATTAAAAAAAATTTTAGAAAAAATTTTTTTTTTTAAAACCCCCCCAAATTTTTAAAAACCCCCCCCCCCCCTTTTTTTTAAAAAATTTAAATTAAAAAATTTAAAACCTTTTTTTTTTTTTTTTTTTTTAAAAAAAAACCCCCCCCCCCCAAAAAAAATCCCCCCAAAACCCCCCCCCTTTTTTTTTAAAAAAAAATTTAAAAAAAAAATTTTTAAAAAAAAAAAAAATTTCCCCAAAAAAAAACCCCCCCCCTTTTTAACCCCCAAAAATAAAAAAAAACCCCAATTAAAAAAAACCCCCCAAAAAATTTTCTTTTTCCCCCAAAAAAAAACCCCCAAAAAAATTTTTCCTTTTTCCCCAACCCAACCCCCCCCCCCCCCCCTTCCCCCCCCCCCCCCCCCCCCCCCCCTTTTTTTCCCACTCCCCCCCCCCCTTTTCCCCCCCCAAACCCCCCCAAAAAAAAAAAACCCCCCCAAAAATTTAAAAAGGGGGGGGGGTTTTTTAAAAGGGGAAAAAAAAGGGGAAAAAAATTTTTGGGTTTTTGGACTTTTTTTTTGGGCGGAGGAAGGTTTTTCCATTTTAGGGCCCGTTGGGGCACCCAAACGGCCCCGCGGAGCGGCGCAGGGTTGTGGTCTTTTTTGGGGTTGTTGTGTTTTTGTGTTTTTGGCGTGAGTGTGTGTGTGTGAGTGGGGGTGTGTGGTTTGTTGTGGGGTGTGGGTTTGTGTGTGTTTTGGTGTTGGAGTGTTTTTGTGGGTTGTGTGTGTGTGTGTGTGTGTGGGTGTGTTGTGTGGTGAGGGTGAGAGAGAAAAGAGAGGGGGAAAAAAAGGGGCAAATTTTTAATTTTCAGGGGGTAGTGGGGGAGCTTTGCTGCTTTTTTTTTTTTTTACATCCAGCCCCCGGGGCCAAAAAGAAAAAAAAAGAAAAAAAAAAATAAAAATTCTAAATTTTGCCCCTTTACAAATAAAAACAAAACTAATGTCAAGAGGGAAACAAACAAAAGGGGGTGGGGATGGGGGTTTGGGGGGGGGGGGGGGGTTTGAGGAAGGGAGAGAGAAGAGAGGAGGGGAGAGAGAGAAAAAGAGAGGCAGAGAAGAGGAGTTAAAAAAAAAGAAAAAAATAGAGAAAAAGAGGAGGGATTTACGGGAGGGAAGAACCCAAACCCCCCCACTTACCCCATTAAACAAGAAGGCCCCCCCAAAATTAAGGAGAGAAGAAAAGGAAGGAGAGGGGAAAAGGAGAGAGGGGGGGAGAGGGAGAGAGAGGAGAGGCCGATAGGAGAGAGAGGAGAGTTCCGGAATGTTTTAATTGATCGGGCCATTTCCCCAAAATACAATGGAGGTGGTTTTTTAAAAAAATAATAATAAAAAAAAATTCCCATTCCCCCTCTACCATTTTTAAACCCTTTAAAATTTGTTAAATTTAGAAGGGGGACCCCTTTTAAATAATGCTTTTTGTTCGTTTTCGAAGCAAACAACGAAAATGTAAACAGGGGGGGCTGTCTAAAAAAACTTTCTAGGCAAAAATTCTTGTCTAAGGTTTTAAAATGGTGAAAAACAAAAAAAAAAATGGAGTTCAGTTTCGGGAACTTTGGGGGACAAAATGGAAAATTTCACATCCTGTTCGGGTTGGGTTTTATACATAAAAAAATGACATTTCAATGGGACTTTCCCAAATTTTTAAAATCTCAAATTTTCCCTTTAAAAGCTTCTTGATGTAACTGATCTACATAAATGTGACTTATTAAAAGGGGGACTGCTTAAAAGAACCCATCCCGCTAAAAAATGTTGCGACTCCAAAGACGCATCCCGTCCTGCTTAAAAAGTCTGTTTCCCCTGGGGTAAAAAAAATTTTCCAGAGAGAGGAGGGGAGGGGAGGAGAGAGAAAAACGAGAGAGAGAGGAGGGGAAGGAGAGAGAGAGGAGAGGAGAGAGAGAGAGAGAGGGGAGAAGAATACGTAACTATTTTGTTCATTTTTGGGGGTGCTCACTCCCTGACTAAATTTTTGAATACTTTGACAAAACAAAAATTTAAAAAAAATACACAGAAAAAAAAGGGAAAACATTGGGGGCAGAAGTAAATTTTTGACATAAATATCCTTGGGGGCGATTTTTTTTTTAAAGGGGAAAGTCCAACAAATATTTTTTTAAAAAAAAAAAGAATTTGCTTTCCGCGAGTTAATCTACGCAGGGGTTTTCCGCCTAAAACCCCATGATAAAATGATAAGTTTTCATATATGGGCGAAAAAACCCTGTCAAAGCCCTGCGTTTTGTAGTCCTTACTTGCAATTTTTGTGTTCGTTTTGAAATAAAAATAGGGATTCATTGAAACCCCAAAACTGTCAAACCCCCAATGTTGGAGCCAGGAAAAAAGGGTTTCCGATTTTTGTTTTTCTTTCTTGATTTTTTTAGAAGATGAATTACATTCAGACGAAAACACAACTGTGTTTTTTCTTTTTTCATTGTTAACAGTTCTTAAAATTTTTAAAAAAAAAAATCCCGATTTATGTTTTTCATGAAAAATGCAAATGTTTTTAAAAGTTTGGTTTTAAATATTGCTTGTTTAAAGTGGGAATTTGGAAAAAGCATGGAAAAATGTGCCCCTATAATTGACATGTTCTGTTCTGTTTCATTTTATTTCTTTAGATGTGCTTTTTGGGTTTTTCCGGTTAAAAAATTTTCAACCCTTTCTCCCCCCTACTGCATACCCCGGCCGTTCTCTCTCTCTCTCTCTCTCTCTCTTTTCTCTCTCTTACACACACCACACACACACACCCCACACACAAACACAAACCACCACAACCCCACACACACACGCACCACACCACCCCCACATACACACACGCAAAAAACAAACACTTTTTTCTCTCTAAAAAACGCCCGCACGCCCCACCACACAACACAAACCACACACCCCAAACCCCCACACACACACACAACCCCCAAACACCACACACAAAAACCCCTTGTTCGTGTGCTTTCTTGGGTGTGTGTAAAAGGAAACATGACCCAAAAACCCGGGCCCACAGAGGGGAGCGGGTTTTGAATGACAGAGGGGCATGAGAGGAATCGGAGAAGGTGGGGGGAGGAGGAGGAGGAGGAGGGGGGGGTGTGTTTTGTGTGTGTGTGGTGTTGTGTTTTGTGTGTGTGTTGTGTGTGTGTGTGTGGGTGTGTAAACAAACCCAAAACCCGCACACCGGCAAGGGAAAGGCCCGGTTTGAAAGAAGAATTTTAAGAGCGAAAAAAAAGAAAAAGGGAAGGGAAAATGGCCCAAAGGGCAGCCCCCAAAGATTGGCTTCTGACATTGCGCCACCATGGGGGGGGGGGGAGGTTTGGGGGGTGGGGGGGTGGTGGGGGGGGAGGGGGGGGGTTGGGGGGGGGGGGTGGGGTGGGGGGGGGGGGGGGGGGGTTGGGGGGGGGGTAGAACAGACCAAGTGACCCCAGGTTTTCAAACTTAAGAGGTCCCCTGTAAACACCACCAAAACAAAGAAAAAAGTAGTTTGTCTTGTGTTTATATGTGACTCGATAAATTCAAAAAAACCCCGTTTTCCCAGTTTTTTTTCCTTTTTTGCTTTCAATTCGCCCCCCACCCTTTTCCCTTAAAAAGCTATTTAATGGAAAAAAAAAAAAAAAAAACAAACGAAAATTTTCTTTTTATGTATATGGCATGACCCTTAAAATTAAAAAGAAGGCTTCCGCTGAAAACCCTAAGGGTTTTTTTAGTTTGGGAAAGCCCGTGTTTCTTTTCTCCTCGCTCTTTGTGAGCGGGGGAAATTTCAATTTTATCAAGAAATTAAAAAGAAGGTAAGCGAGGTTGGAGCTGTGGCCCCACAAAAAAACATTCATACGACAAGGCCTTGCTTAAGGTGTGGTATTTATAGACTGGTACGATAAGGTTTTTTTTCGAGAATTTTTTTTTTATTGTGTTGAATGTTGATTTGCTTTCTTTTTTTTTTTTTTAAAATTCCATCAAGGTTTCAAAGCCCGGTGGTTTTTAAGCGACCGAAATTTAAAATGAAAGGAATTTGGGGCTATTTAAAGGGGAAAACCCCCTGACCGCGAAGGGGCAGGGTCCGGGTGAGTGCGAAAGGGCCCGCGTGTAACGGGCAGGTAAGGTGTTCCCTGTATTTAGTTTTTGAAATGATTTTTATCAGGAGAAATAAAGGTTTAAAAACCCCGAAAAAAAGTAAAAGGATTAGTAGGGGAAAGGGGGTTTTGGGGGGGGGGGGGTTGTCCTTTTGATCTTTTATCAGTTTGATATCAATTTTTGGGGGCTCAAATTTAAGCTAAACCTCAAAAACGTTACATGGTTATTGTAAGGGGGTTTGTCCCAAAAATTCCTAATTGGGCGGGTGGCCCGTGCATGTAATAGGGGAACGTGTTTGAAAAGGGGAGACTACTCACGCCGTAAACCCGGCAGGGTCGATAAATTTTGGGCCCGGGGCTCCCCTCACCGTTATCAGAAAGGGGGACACTTTTCTCTCGGTACGAATTTGAAACAAAACGATCATCAACATCACCCTCTTCATCATCATCATCATCATCTTCATACCACCGTTCATCATCATCTTTATCATCATCATCATCTTTTTCACCCTCTTTAAAACATCATCCCCAAATAATCCCCATCATCATCATCAAAAATCTCACCTTTTTCACCTTTTCAACATCATCATCATCTCATCATCATCATCATCTTATCATCCCCCAAAATCATCATCATCAACATCATCATAAACTTTCAAACACCCTCACCCTCATCTTCATCATCATCTCACCTTTCTCCTTCTTCATCTTTCACCATCATCATAAATATCATCATCACCCCACCACCGCCTTCATTTCGGCGTCGTCTTTTTCCCCCTAAAACCTCCCCAGTGGCGTAACATTTCAATAGACTTTGGGGGACTTTTATTGTCTTTTGGTTGACGTATTTAAAAAAAAAAACCACACACAAAAAAAAAAAACAAAACAAAAAAAAAACCCCCCCCCAAAAAAGGGGGGGGGGTAAGCCTTTTTTTTACCTGACCCGGGTTTTTTCCGGTCCTTCTTCTGTCTTTTCTGTCTGTCTGTCTCTCTCTTGCCTCCCTTTTTCTCTGTCTCCGTCTCGTTGTCTGTCTGTTCCCCCCCCCCCTTGCTCTCTCTCTCCTCTTCTCTTCTCTCTCTCTCTCCTGTCTCTCTGTCTCTCTGTCTTTTCTGTCTCTGTTTGTCCCCTGTCTGTCTGTTCTTTTTCCCTTTTTCCCTTTTCTTTCCCCCCCTTTCCCCCCCCCCTCTCTCTCTCTTTCTCTCTCTCTTCTCTCCTCTCTTCTCTTTTCTTCTCTTCTTCTCTCTCTTTCATGAAGGCCCCGCAAAGAGTAACTGTCAATCCCTTTAAAAACCCCCAAACCCCCTAGGTCTCTCCGAAGTGATCCCCCTTTCCCCCCCCAAATTCCCCCTTTTCCCCACGATGCGCTGGCCCTGCTCAGATTAAAAATTGTTTACCCCGTTTTTTAAAAAAATTTTGGCCCCCCCCCCCCTTGAATTTTCCGCAGCATTAGAAAATTTTCATAAGCCACCCAAAACATATGCCTGCGGAATTATACAGGGCGTGTGTGGGTGTGGGGCTGTGTGCGTGCGTGCGTGTGGGGGTGCGTGCGTGCGTGCGTTCGTGCGTGGGTGTGTGTGGGTGTGTGTGTGGTGTGTGTGTTTTTTGTTGTGGGTGTGTGTGTGTAGACATCCCCGGGCTCAAAAAAAGGGTTACCCCTCCTTTCATGTTTATAGGTTCTAAAGGGCCCACAAATACTTTTCTATTCGGAATTATCGGATGTATCTATGAAATTACACAGTTATTCTTTAAAGTTTTATCAGGCCCTCTTTATGGCCGGGCATAAAAAACATTGTTCGTGATCAATTAGATCAAGGGATATGACCTGCACAAAAAGTTTTTGTTCTTTATCGATTTAGACCACCTATTTTGACCCGTAACTTTTGTTCGTTATCAATCAGACCTCTATTTTGACCCCCACAAATGTTTTGTTTTTGATCGATTTTGACCACCCATATGACCCGCTAACTTTTGTTCGTGGATGACCGCAAAATTGGGTTTTTTCTTGATCGATTTGGCCACCTATATGACCTTTCCAAAATTTTTTTTCG
>JAMYXO010002894.1:0-22014 GCA_033310375.1 Conus canariensis | reverse complement strand
CTGCATCCATCTATGGAACACAACAGAAGGCAGCCAGCAACTCTGATTCCCGGGAACCATCACCCTGACTGATGAATCACCAGAACAGGGAATAATGCGCAGAATGAATGGCAATGGTTACACCAGAGACAAATATGTACATATACATCTTTATGTACGTATTTCTCTAGCCAGGCTTCTTTAGTACCCCCTGACCCTTCCTCTGCTCCCCACTTACTTAACTAATCCAACACAACATCCAGTCACTAACAGAACTAAAGGCATGCAGTGGCGTTGTTGAAAGATCCGTGTGGAAGAGAGACCCGATTGGTAACACGAATCGCGAATCAGGGACGAAATTTAGATATCCTCGACAGCAAACACGACCGACGTTAAGGCCTATACTGAAGCCAGTTCCACGGGACCTCCAGTGTGAACTCCACGCTGATATGACCGCCATGACAGATTCTCTGCAAAACAAGGGGTACTCAGACAGTACCAGGGGATCCCAAGATACACTGCAGGAAATGCATGCCTTTCCTGAAGTATCTCGTCTGGTACCACCGTTCTGTACCTTTGGTCCGCAGACAACTGTCACAGAAACCAGAGCAGCCATGTGTCACACAGGAAGGCCAGTGGCACTCTGCTCTATGAACTACAGCTCTGACACCTCCAGGGTCCCTACACCCTGATAAACTCCCACGCGCAGGAGCCGGTCAAGCTGATGCCACCGCAAAATGGATCTCATGGTAAGGCCAGTCCGATCCATTCAGACTGTTTTTCCAACTACGCAACGCCAAAATTTCTTATCCACACAGAAGTTCAACACCACAGCATCCTGCACACTTTCAGTCTTGCCAGGAGCTAAATGATGCGCTGGAACGGGCCTCCCTCTAACCCCTAACACCGCCCCCCACCAAACTACTAAAGCCTAACCAAAGCCACCATTCTGCACTAGACTCCCTGTCCTAACAACCCACCATCCAAGGTGACAAGCCACCTGGGAGTCGAAGTTTCTGAACGCCTTCTGCTGTATCCCACAGAGAGATGTAGTCAAAGAAGGCACTGTACACTGTGGTTCCTGCTTACAGAAGACCCCCACCGATCCATGACAGACTGTGAGGCAACAGAATGTGCAGATCTGCGCAAAACGTGGCAATTTCAAAATGAAAACCACACTCTTCACGCATCAAAAGAAAGCGACCACTGCCAGAGAGGCTCTTCAAGACTTCCCACAGACCTCGGTACAAGCACCCAGGCCAAGTACTGGACAATAAAACACCCTAGGTCTGAACGTTGGACACGCATATTTCAGTTCAGACCTCAACACACCCACAGAGCCACCAACAGGCCTTAGTGTAAAATACCAGAGTCCCCACTCTTGTGAACCTCAGTTTAGTCTCATTCAAAGGACTGAAATGGACATGGGAGTCAGAACCAATGCCAACTCCGAGTGAAAAATCCCCCTGTACCGAAACGGCCCGGCGGAGATTTCAACCACCCCAGGATCACCCAGATTATGAGTCCGGTGCTCTACCGCTGAGCTATTCCAACCCCCTGTATGGTGTGGTGTGTCGTTGTGTGTTGTGTTTTGGTGTGGTGTGGTGTAATGTGATGTTTTGGTGGTGTGGGGTGGGGTGGCGTGTTTTATGAGGATGTGGTGTGTTGGGGGTTGGGAATGTGTGGTGTGGGGTTGTGTACTGTGGAGTGGTGTGGTGTGTGTGTGTGGTGTGTGTGGTGCATTGTGTGGTGCACTGTGTTGTGGTGTGGTGTGTGTTATTGTGTGGTGATGTGTGTTGTAGTGTGGTGTGTGTCGTGTTTTGTGGTGTAGTGGAAGTGTGGTAGTGATGTGTTGTGGTGTGGTGAGGGTGTGGTGGGGTGCTGTGTTGTGGTCGGGGTGTAATGGGGGTGGGTTGTGTTGTGGTGGGGAAAAGAAGAGGGCACTGAATCCTTAAAATGAAGAAAGACCAAACACTGTGGAATAAAGAAGGCACTAAGTACTGCGGACGTTGTGGGCATAAAGCCTGGGAAAGAAGGCATGGACCCTGGGAAAGGACAAAACACTAAAGCCTGGTAAAAGAAAAACACACTAAACCCAGGAAAAAAGACTCGTGATCTTAGGACAAAAGAACCCTGGGAAAGAAGGTGGCACTTAATCCTAGGAAAGAAGAAGACATAATACTCTGAGAAAGAAGACCCAAAATCCTGGAAAACAAAATGCATGGAAAAAATCACTGAAGACTAGAAGTTAGGACAGGTACACCCCAATTAAAAAAAAGACGAGCATCAGCTGTGGAAAATATGGGACACTAGTTCCTGAAGAAAAGAACACAAACATCTGTGAATCAAGAAAACACTAAACCCTGAATAAGAAGACTAGCATCTGAGAACAAAGAAGATTCTAGTACCGCAGAAAGGAGATTTCAAACTTGTGAGTGTAGAAACTATACCCCCTGTAAAAGACAACATTTGTGAGGAAAGGCGATACTAAACTCTGGGAAAGAAGACCACACAACTCTACACAAGGAAACACTAAACTCTATGACAGCACACATAACTATGAAAGAAAGGGACAGCTACACTGGAAGAAGTGTAAAGACGAGAGAGAACAACAAGCAAAAAATCAAGAACAATACTCCCCATTTTTTTGTGGTTGGCCGCATCCACCCAGTTCCTTCACGTGACTGGACTCCGTGTCCGTGCCCCGTTGATGTAGCAGTGCCTTGCCCTGTCAATTACAATCAGTATCTTAGTTAAGATCTTATTCCATCTGCAAACAAATCTGATTCATTCAATTCATCAAAACTAACTTAGTTAAGAAACATTTTCAGTTGTGCTTTTTCCATCCAACTATATTTTGTTTCACGCCATGTATTATGGGGAACCGAGTAAAATCTTGCTGTTGTCTTCAATGTTGTGTGTGTGTGTGTGTGTGTGTGTGTGTGTGTGTGTGTGTGTGTGTGTGTGTGTCCTTGGTGCTGTGTGTGTGTGGTGTGTGGTGTGTGTCCTTGTGTGAGTGTGTGTGTGGTGTGTGTGTGTGTGTGTGTGTGTGTGTGTGGTGTGTGTGCCGGTGTGAGTGTGTGTGTGTCTGTCCGTGTGTGTGTCCGCATACACACGCGTCCATATGCACATCCATGTGCGTGAGGGCATGTAAATGTGACTGCAGGCATGTGCTTGGATGCATATTTGTGTATGCTTGTGCATGTTAAAGCCAATGGGCGTTCAAGTATATTATATGTGCACGCACGAACGTCTATATTCATTCATTCCAAACTGAGCTTTGCTAAAAAAGTTACGTTCAAACCTATGTGTTTGGATATACACTTACACATAGTAAATACACACACGAACATTACTGCAGATACATCCATGCGTACAGCTCATATATAAATACACATTTTCATTTAACAAACACTCTCACATACTGAATCAATGCCCTGATCATTGTAATTTACACCAGCAATGACTCAGATAAAACAAATAGCTGCTTCAAATTTCTTTTTCATCATATAATTGCAGATTTGGAGGTAAAGATGCGCTGCTGTTATTCTTCACAGCTCCGCCGAAAGACCTCACAGAACTAACGAAGACTGACACCACTGTTAAATGACACACCCCTCCAGCCACCCTTCTAGGAAAACAAGCTCCACATCAAATTACTAACAGAAGTCTCAAAACAAGATCACACATATTAGCAGGGAGAAAACTGGTGTGCAGTTCAAGCTCCTTTTAGGTGATGAAAACAGACCTCCTTATCATACTACCAATTCGAAAATTAACAGAGATGCTAGACTGGATCGTACCAGCTCTTCATGCACATATTCCAGATGTTCAGAAACTTTTTTGTTGTTGTTGTCAGTGCTCTTCGCTTATTTCTCAATGTTCAGTCATGAAAATACGGAGTTTTCTACCAATCTGTGAATCCCTGTGCATGTTAAAGCCAATACGTGGACATGTATGGTGGTTTTAAGGGCTTGGTAGTGAGAAGTATGGAATCAGTGTTCCAAATACCTTTGGTCCACCAGTAATTAAAACAAAACAACAAGCAAAAGAAAGCACAAGCGAGCAAAACAAAAAAGAGAAAACAAAGAATACGTCCATTTTTTTAAATCCCTCTAAGGGCAGATCGCTACTATGTCTATCCACTGACACTTCCCATGACCTGACCAACTCTTAAAACTTTGGCACACGCCAGAGGCGAAGATGTGAACGGGAAACCAAACGTTATGAGAAAAGGGCCATCAGAGTTTAACATCGAATTGTGAACAGTATTTTAAACATTCTTATAAAAAAAAATGTTTTTATTATTCTGCGGAAATCTGAATATCGTGCTTTAAAACATGGACAGTTAAACAATATTTTTGTCGAAGAAATTTCGTCTACCACACAAACAAAAGAATGTCTAGAGAGAGCTGGGATCTGTGGTAAATTCCAAACATTCTTTCTAAAAACCCATTAAGACAAAAAAATCTGAGTGCTTTACTGCAGGGATGCACACCCCTGAGAACAAAAAAGGACAACGATCAATGCCATGATGGTCATAAATACCCGTTACCCTTTTAACAATCTTTATTGTCGAAACAGTATGACTGATGTTCCAAGTACCTACTTAATTGGGGAACAAAATGAAAATGTAACAGTTCTGCTACTATTATGACATTCGAATTAACTACTTTAACAAGTAGTGGGGC
The DNA here is from genome assembly GCA_033310375.1 of Conus canariensis. NCBI lineage: Eukaryota > Metazoa > Mollusca > Gastropoda > Neogastropoda > Conidae > Conus > Conus canariensis. The sequence continues at coordinate 17,344 of JAMYXO010002894.1, read as the reverse complement.
ACCTTCTCTCTGGTCTGCGATCCTGATGGTCGTCTGGCAGACTGGCACTGCTTCCTGTTTGATCCTGCCACAAAAAAACTGTGTTGAAATACTTTCGAAGAAAATTCTAACTAAACATCAAGAAAGAAGACATTAACACCTATGAAAAGGATGCATTAAACCCTAGGAAAGGAGAAGTCGACGTACAATGACGTAATTCTGTAAGAAAGAAAATATGTTAAACTCTGTGAAAGAATACTTCCAATCATATAATCTCAAAATCACTGAATTGTGCGAAAGAGGATACAAAAGCCATGAAAGTACAGCGAACCCTATATAAGAGAAACACGTAGAACTCTGTGAAAAGGTAATACTAAACCCTAGAGCTAAGAACAATACAGAGGACAAAAGGACACTGAATGCGATAGAAAGAGACACACTAAGTCATCACAAAAAAGACACTAGGCCCTTTGTAAAGAGGACATTAAACTCTATGCAAGAAAGGCATTCTACCTGTGAAAGGACAACAGACCATGGAAAAGAAGATGACAGAAACCTCAATAACAGACAATAGTCCATATGAAAGAACACAACACAAAGGGTCATTAACAAGCCAGATTGGACATAAAATCCATACGAAAGGAAGAGCATAAACTTAAACACTACACACAAAGAATGAACAGTACACTGAATCTATAAAAGGAGAAAACACGAGCCCATATGAAAAAAGAGGACGCTAGCCCGTATGGAAGGAGATAACACTAGCCCCTGCAAAAGAAGAGGACGCTAACCCCTATGAAAGGAGTGAACACTAGCTCCTGTGAAAGAAGACTCCAACCCCTATGAAAGGAATGAACACTAGCCCAAAGAAGAGGAGAGAACACTAGCTCCTGTGACAGAAGAGGACGCTAACTCCTATAAAAGGAGAGAACAAGAGAACACTAGCCTCTGTGAAAGAAGAGGAAGCAAAAACCTTTAAAAGGAGAGAACACTAGCCCTTGTGGAAAAAAGAGGACGCTAACCCCTATGACAGGACACAACACTAGCCCCTGTGAAAGAAGAGGGCTCTAACCCCTATGAAAGGAGAGAACACAAGCTCCTATGAAAGAAAAGAACACTAGCTCTGTGAAAGAAGAGGACCCTAACCTTTATGAAAGGTGGTGGTGTGGTGTGGTGTGGTGTGGTGTGGTGTGGGGTGGTGGTGGTGTGATGTGGTGGTGCTGGGTGGTGGTGGGGTTGTGGTGAGGTTGTGGTGTGGTTGTGGTAGTGGTATGGTGGTGGTTGTAGTGTTGGTGTTGTGGTGGTAGTGATGGTGGTGTGGTGTGGTGTGGTGGTGGTGTGGTGGTGGTGGGGTGGTGTCGTGGTAGAGTGGTGGTGCCCTGGGCCAGTTTGGCCTGGGATAGGGTAGGGTCAGACAAGGTCAGTCAGGGTTGGGGGGTCAATCTGGCCTGGGCTGGGCTTGGCCTAAGCAGGCCTAGGCCTAGGCGCTGGCTATGGGGTAGGGTAGGTTAGGGTGGGGTTGGGTTTGGAAGGGTCAGCCTTGCCTTGGCCACCTAGCCTGAGCCAGTTTGGCCTGGGCTGGCCTGGGACTGTAGGGCGTGAACAAGAGCAGTAAAACACTTCTTGCTCAAATGACCACTTTTCCCAGACACATGAACAATCTGACCCCCAGCTGGCCGATGACCGATCCACGCATACCTCCAACTCCAATGACCAACAGAATGAGCAGACCCACCAGGAGCCGATTGAAAAGAGGCAGCTTCATCCACCAGTCAAGACGCCTTGAAACACAAAACCCAGTCTTGATGGAACATGAAGCAAAGCCTATCCCGGCAAAGGTCACCCACCCATCTCGGAAGAGGCAGGTGTTCCCAACAGTCGTCACCAGCATTCCCGGAGTGCAGAAGAGAGGAATACAGTCAGACACCCAAAGGAAGGCCCTGGCCATGGAGTATATCTGCAACCAGTACCCCCAGGAAGACTGGACCCATCTCTTCACAGATGGTTCCGCCACAGAAGCAACGAGGGATTGTGGAGCTGGAATCTTCCTCCGATACAAAGACCGAGATGAAGAAATTGCAATGCCAACAGGAAAATACTCCACCAACTTCCGAGCTGAGCGAGAAGCCCTCTGTGAGGCAGCCACAACAGTCTTGCAGAACTCCAAAAGAACAACAGGGCAGGTGGTGGTGTTCTCTGACGCTCTCTCCATGCTCCAAGCCCTCAAGAACCCTCGCTGCAAAGAACAGAACCATCTCACTTCAGCCCTTGTTGCCCTGAGTGCCAGAGTGGAGAAAGTGGTGATACAATGAGTAACAGCACACTGTAGCATCAGAGGCAACGAAAAAAACGGACATTCTGGCAAAAGACGGTGCACAGAAGGAGCAGGCCAACAACCTGGTGTCATACGATGAAATTAGGACACTCATCAAGGCACAGCAAGGAATAAAATGGCGCCTCCTGCATCCCAAATACAACCCAGAAGACACATACCATTTGCTGCGACGACGGAACAGGTCAAGATCTTCTGCCTGAGGACTGGACACAATCGCCTGCTCCACCACATGCACACAAAATTTGGCACTGGACAGAGTGGAGAGTGCCCTTGTGGTGAGGGACCAATGACAACTGACCACATCCTTCAAGTCTGTACCACGTATGCAGCATCCAGGAAAAAGTACTGGCCAACAACGACAGCAGTGGAAGCCAAGCTATACGGCACCCTGGAGAAACTGCGACGGACGGCAGCCTTCGTCGAGGACACCGGGCTGCTCATCTAACGGGATGGCGAACGAGGAAGAAGAAGATATGTCCAACTCTCTTGCTCCCAAGCATGTCATAAAAAGATAAACATCCCCTGCACACTGGTCCCAGGATGCACAGCAACTCCTTCAACTGCATCCATCTATGGAACACAACAGAAGGCAGCCAGCAACTCTGATTCCCGGGAACCATCACCCTGACTGATGAATCACCAGAACAGGGAATAATGCGCAGAATGAATGGCAATGGTTACACCAGAGACAAATATGTACATATACATCTTTATGTACGTATTTCTCTAGCCAGGCTTCTTTAGTACCCCCTGACCCTTCCTCTGCTCCCCACTTACTTAACTAATCCAACACAACATCCAGTCACTAACAGAACTAAAGGCATGCAGTGGCGTTGTTGAAAGATCCGTGTGGAAGAGAGACCCGATTGGTAACACGAATCGCGAATCAGGGACGAAATTTAGATATCCTCGACAGCAAACACGACCGACGTTAAGGCCTATACTGAAGCCAGTTCCACGGGACCTCCAGTGTGAACTCCACGCTGATATGACCGCCATGACAGATTCTCTGCAAAACAAGGGGTACTCAGACAGTACCAGGGGATCCCAAGATACACTGCAGGAAATGCATGCCTTTCCTGAAGTATCTCGTCTGGTACCACCGTTCTGTACCTTTGGTCCGCAGACAACTGTCACAGAAACCAGAGCAGCCATGTGTCACACAGGAAGGCCAGTGGCACTCTGCTCTATGAACTACAGCTCTGACACCTCCAGGGTCCCTACACCCTGATAAACTCCCACGCGCAGGAGCCGGTCAAGCTGATGCCACCGCAAAATGGATCTCATGGTAAGGCCAGTCCGATCCATTCAGACTGTTTTTCCAACTACGCAACGCCAAAATTTCTTATCCACACAGAAGTTCAACACCACAGCATCCTGCACACTTTCAGTCTTGCCAGGAGCTAAATGATGCGCTGGAACGGGCCTCCCTCTAACCCCTAACACCGCCCCCCACCAAACTACTAAAGCCTAACCAAAGCCACCATTCTGCACTAGACTCCCTGTCCTAACAACCCACCATCCAAGGTGACAAGCCACCTGGGAGTCGAAGTTTCTGAACGCCTTCTGCTGTATCCCACAGAGAGATGTAGTCAAAGAAGGCACTGTACACTGTGGTTCCTGCTTACAGAAGACCCCCACCGATCCATGACAGACTGTGAGGCAACAGAATGTGCAGATCTGCGCAAAACGTGGCAATTTCAAAATGAAAACCACACTCTTCACGCATCAAAAGAAAGCGACCACTGCCAGAGAGGCTCTTCAAGACTTCCCACAGACCTCGGTACAAGCACCCAGGCCAAGTACTGGACAATAAAACACCCTAGGTCTGAACGTTGGACACGCATATTTCAGTTCAGACCTCAACACACACGGCCAAACAGGCCTTAGTGTAAAATACCAGCCAAACAGGCCTTAGTGTAAAATACCAGAGTCCCCACTCTTGTGAACCTCAGTTTAGTCTCATTCAAAGGACTGAAATGGACATGGAGTCAGAACCAATGCCAACTCCGAGTGAAAAATCCCCCTGTACCGAAACGGCCCGGCGGAGATTTCAACCACCCCAGGATCACCCAGATTATGAGTCCGGTGCTCTACCGCTGAGCTATTCCAACCCCCTGGTATGGTGTGGTGTGTCGTTGTGTGTTGTGTTTTGGTGTGGTGTGGTGTAATGTGATGTTTTGGTGGTGTGGGGTGGGGTGGCGTGTTTTATGAGGATGTGGTGTGTTGGGGGTTGGGAATGTGTGGTGTGGGGTTGTGTACTGTGGAGTGGTGTGGTGTGTGTGTGTGGTGTGTGTGGTGCATTGTGTGGTGCACTGTGTTGTGGTGTGGTGTGTGTTAAAGTGTGGTGATGTGTGTTGTAGTGTGGTGTGTGTCGTGTTTTGTGGTGTAGTGGAAGTGTGGTAGTGATGTGTTGTGGTGTGGTGAGGGTGTGGTGGGGGTGCTGTGTTGTGGTCGGGGTGTAATGGGGGTGGGTTGTGTTGTGGTGGGGAAAAGAAGAGGGCACTGAATCCTTAAAATGAAGAAAGACCAAACACTGTGGAATAAAGAAGGCACTAAGTACTGCGGACGTTGTGGGCATAAAGCCTGGGAAAGAAGGCATGGACCCTGGGAAAGGACAAAACACTAAAGCCTGGTAAAAGAAAAACACACTAAACCCAGGAAAAAAGACTCGTGATCTTAGGACAAAAGAACCCTGGGAAAGAAGGTGGCACTTAATCCTAGGAAAGAAGAAGACATAATACTCTGAGAAAGAAGACCCAAAATCCTGGAAAACAAAATGCATGGAAAAAATCACTGAAGACTAGAAGTTAGGACAGGTACACCCCAATTAAAAAAAAGACGAGCATCAGCTGTGGAAAATATGGGACACTAGTTCCTGAAGAAAAGAACACAAACATCTGTGAATCAAGAAAACACTAAACCCTGAATAAGAAGACTAGCATCTGAGAACAAAGAAGATTCTAGTACCGCAGAAAGGAGATTTCAAACTTGTGAGTGTAGAAACTATACCCCCTGTAAAAGACAACATTTGTGAGGAAAGGCGATACTAAACTCTGGGAAAGAAGACCACACAACTCTACACAAGGAAACACTAAACTCTATGACAGCACACATAACTATGAAAGAAAGGGACAGCTACACTGGAAGAAGTGTAAAGACGAGAGAGAACAACAAGCAAAAAATCAAGAACAATACTCCCCATTTTTTTGTGGTTGGCCGCATTCACCCAGTTCCTTCACGTGACCTGGACTCCGGTGTCCGTGCCCCGTTGATGTAGCAGTGCCTTGCCCCTGTCAATACATAATCAGTATCTTTAGTTAAGATCTTATTCCATCTGCAAACAAATCTGATTCATTCAATTCATCAAAACTAACTTAGTTTAAGAAACATTTTCAGTCTGTGCTTTTTCCATCCAACTATATTTTGTTTCACGCCATGTATTATGGGGAACCGAGTAAAATCTTGCTGTTGTCTTCAATGGTGTGTGTGTGTGTGTGTGTGTGTGTGTGTGTGTGTTGTGTGTGTGTGTGTGTGTGTGTCCTTGTGCGAGTGTGTGTGTGTGTGAGTGTGTGTCCTTGTGTGAGTGTGTGTGTTGTGTGTGTGTGTGTGTGTGTGTGTGTGTGTGTGTGTGTGTGAGTGTGTGTGTGTCTGTCCGTGTGTGTGTCCGCATACACACGCGTCCATATGCACATCCATGTGCGTGAGGGCATGTAAATGTGACTGCAGGCATGTGCTTGGATGCATATTTGTGTATGCTTGTGCATGTTAAAGCCAATGGGCGTTCAAGTATATTATATGTGCACGCACGAACGTCTATATTCATTCATTCCAAACTGAGCTTTGCTAAAAAAGTCTACGTTCAAACCTATGTGTTTGGATATACACTTACACACTTACGTATGAATACACACACGAACATTACTGCAGATACATCCATGCGTACAGCTCATATATAAATACACATTTTCATTTAACAAACACTCTCACATACTGAATCAATGCCCTGATCATTGTAATTTACACCAGCAATGACTCAGATAAAACAAATGAGCTGCTTCAAATTTCTTTTTCATCATATAATTGCAGATTTGGAGGTAAAGATGCGCTGCTGTTATTCTTCACAGCTCCGCCGAAAGACCTCACAGAACTAACGAAGACTGACACCACTGTTAAATGACACACCCCTCCAGCCACCCTTCTAGGAAAACAAGCTCCACATCAAATTACTAACAGAAGTCTCAAAACAAGATCACACATATTAGCAGGGAGAAAACTGGTGTGCAGTTCAAGCTCCTTTTAGGTGATGAAAACAGACCTCCTTATCATACTACCAATTCGAAAATTAACAGAGATGCTAGACTGGATCGTACCAGCTCTTCATGCACATATTCCAGATGTTCAGAAACTTTTTTGTTGTTGTTGTCAGTGCTCTCGCTTATTTCTCAATGTTCAGTCATGAAATATACGGAGTTTTCTACCAATCTGTGAATCCCTGTGCATGTTAAAGCCAATACGTGGACATGTATGGTGGTTTTAAGGGCTTGGTAGTGAGAAGTATGGAATCAGTGTTCCAAATACCTTTGGTCCACCAGTAATTAAAACAAAACAACAAGCAAAAGAAAGCACAAGCGAGCAAAACAAAAAAGAGAAAACAAAGAATACGTCCATTTTTTTAAATCCCTCTACGGGCAGATCGCTACTATGTCTATCCACTGACACTTCCCATGACCTGACCAACTCTTAAAACTTTGGCACACGCCAGAGGCGAAGATGTGAACGGGAAACCAAACGTTATGAGAAAAGGGCCATCAGAGTTTAACATCGAATTGTGAACAGTATTTTAAACATTCTTATAAAAAAAAATGTTTTTATTATTCTGCGGAAATCTGAATATCGTGCTTTAAAACATGGACAGTTAAACAATATTTTTGTCGAAGAAATTTCGTCTACCACACAAACGAAAGAATGTCTAGAGAGAGCTGGGATCTGTGGTAAATTCCAAACATTCTTTCTAAAAACCCATTAAGACAAAAAAATCTGAGTGCTTTACTGCAGGGATGCACACCCCTGAGAACAAAAAAGGACAACGATCAATGCCATGATGGTCATAAATACCCGTTACCCTTTTAACAATCTTTATTGTCGAAACAGTATGACTGATGTTCCAAGTACCTACTTAATTGGGGAACAAAATGAAAATGTAACAGTTCTGCTACTATTATGACATTCGAATTAACTACTTTAACAAGTAGTGGGGCACCTTCTCTCTGGTCTGCGATCCTGATGGTCGTCTGGCAGACTGGCACTGCTTCCTGTTTGATCCTGCCACAAAAAAACTGTGTTGAAATACTTTCGAAGAAAATTCTAACTAAACATCAAGAAAGAAGACATTAACACCTATGAAAAGGATGCATTAAACCCTAGGAAAGGAGAAGTCGACGTACAATGACGTAATTCTGTAAGAAAGAAAATATGTTAAACTCTGTGAAAGAATACTTCCAATCATATAATCTCAAAATCACTGAATTGTGCGAAAGAGGATACAAAAGCCATGAAAGTACAGCGAACCCTATATAAGAGAAACACGTAGAACTCTGTGAAAAGGTAATACTAAACCCTAGAGCTAAGAACAATACAGAGGACAAAAGGACACTGAATGCGATAGAAAGAGACACACTAAGTCATCACAAAAAAGACACTAGGCCCTTTGTAAAGAGGACATTAAACTCTATGCAAGAAAGGCATTCTACCTGTGAAAGGACAACAGACCATGGAAAAGAAGATGACAGAAACCTCAATAACAGACAATAGTCCATATGAAAGAACACAACACAAAGGGTCATTAACAAGCCAGATTGGACATAAAATCCATACGAAAGGAAGAGCATAAACTTAAACACTACACACAAAGAATGAACAGTACACTGAATCTATAAAAGGAGAAAACACGAGCCCATATGAAAAAAAGAGGACGCTAGCCCGTATGGAAGGAGATAACACTAGCCCCTGCAAAAGAAGAGGACGCTAACCCCTATGAAAGGAGTGAACACTAGCTCCTGTGAAAGAAGACTCCAACCCCTATGAAAGGAATGAACACTAGCCCAAAGAAGAGGAGAGAACACTAGCTCCTGTGACAGAAGAGGACGCTAACTCCTATAAAAGGAGAGAACAAGAGAACACTAGCCTCTGTGAAAGAAGAGGAAGCAAAAACCTTTAAAAGGAGAGAACACTAGCCCTTGTGGAAAAAAGAGGATGCTAACCCCTATGACAGGACACAACACTAGCCCCTGTGAAAGAAGAGGGCTCTAACCCCTATGAAAGGAGAGAACACAAGCTCCTATGAAAGAAAAGAACACTAGCTCTGTGAAAGAAGAGGACCCTAACCTTTATGAAAGGTGGTGGTGTGGTGTGGTGTGGTGTGGTGGTGTGGGGTGGTGGTGGTGTGATGTGGTGGTGCTGGGGTGGTGGGGGTTGGTGGTGTGGTGTGGTGGTAGTGGTATGTGGTGGTTGTGTGTTGGTGTTGTGGTGTTGTAGTGTGATGGTGGTGTGGTGTGGTGTGGTGGTGGTGTGGTGGTGGTGGGGTGGTGTCGTGGTAGAGTGGTGGTGCCCTGGGCCAGTTTGGCCTGGGATAGGGTAGGGTCAGACAAGGTCAGTCAGGGTTGGGGGGGTCAATCTGGCCTGGGCTGGGCTTGGCCTAAGCAGGCCTAGGCCTAGGCGCTGGCTATGGGGTAGGGTAGGTTAGGGTGGGGTTGGGTTTGGAAGGGTCAGCCTTGCCTTGGCCACCTAGCCTGAGCCAGTTTGGCCTGGGCTGGCCTGGGACTGTAGGGCGTGAACAAGAGCAGTAAAACACTTCTTGCTCAAATGACCACTTTTCCCAGACACATGAACAATCTGACCCCCAGCTGGCCGATGACCGATCCACGCATACCTCCAACTCCAATGACCAACAGAATGAGCAGACCCACCAGGAGCCGATTGAAAAGAGGCAGCTTCATCCACCAGTCAAGACGCCTTGAAACACAAAACCCAGTCTTGATGGAACATGAAGCAAAGCCTATCCCGGCAAAGGTCACCCACCCATCTCGGAAGAGGCAGGTGTTCCCAACAGTCGTCACCAGCATTCCCGGAGTGCAGAAGAGAGGAATACAGTCAGACACCCAAAGGAAGGCCCTGGCCATGGAGTATATCTGCAACCAGTACCCCCAGGAAGACTGGACCCATCTCTTCACAGATGGTTCCGCCACAGAAGCAACGAGGGATTGTGGAGCTGGAATCTTCCTCCGATACAAAGACCGAGATGAAGAAATTGCAATGCCAACAGGAAAATACTCCACCAACTTCCGAGCTGAGCGAGAAGCCCTCTGTGAGGCAGCCACAACAGTCTTGCAGAACTCCAAAAGAACAACAGGGCAGGTGGTGGTGTTCTCTGACGCTCTCTCTGTGCTCCAAGCCCTCAAGAACTCCTGCTGCAAAGAACAGAACCATCTCACTTCAGCCCTTGTTGCCCTGAGTGCCAGAGTGGAGAAAGTGGTGATACAATGAGTAACAGCACACTGTAGCATCAGAGGCAACGAAAAAACGGACATTCTGGCAAAAGACGGTGCACAGAAGGAGCAGGCCAACAACCTGGTGTCATACGATGAAATTAGGACACTCATCAAGGCACAGCAAGGAATAAAATGGCGCCTCCTGCATCCCAAATACAACCCAGAAGACACATACCATTTGCTGCGACGACGGAACAGGTCAAGATCTTCTGCCTGAGGACTGGACACAATCGCCTGCTCCACACATGCACACAAAATTTGGCACTGGACAGAGTGGAGAGTGCCCTTGTGGTGAGGGACCAATGACAACTGACCACATCCTTCAAGTCTGTACCACGTATGCAGCATCCAGGAAAAAGTACTGGCCAACAACGACAGCAGTGGAAGCCAAGCTATACGGCACCCTGGAGAAACTGCGACGGACGGCAGCCTTCGTCGAGGACACCGGGCTGCTCATCTAACGGGATGGCGAACGAGGAAGAAGAAGATATGTCCAACTCTCTTGCTCCCAAGCATGTCATAAAAAGATAAACATCCCCTGCACACTGGTCCCAGGATGCACAGCAACTCCTTCAACTGCATCCATCTATGGAACACAACAGAAGGCAGCCAGCAACTCTGATTCCCGGGAACCATCACCCTGACTGATGAATCACCAGAACAGGGAATAATGCGCAGAATGAATGGCAATGGTTACACCAGAGACAAATATGTACATATACATCTTTATGTACGTATTTCTCTAGCCAGGCTTCTTTAGTACCCCCTGACCCTTCCTCTGCTCCCCACTTATTAACTAATCCAACACAACATCCAGTCACTAACAGAACTAAAGGCATGCAGTGGCGTTGTTGAAAGATCCGTGTGGAAGAGAGACCCGATTGGTAACACGAATCGCGAATCAGGGACGAAATTTAGATATCCTCGACAGCAAACACGACCGACGTTAAGGCCTATACTGAAGCCAGTTCCATGGGACCTCCAGTGTGAACTCCACGCTGATATGACCGCCATGACAGATTCTCTGCAAAACAAGGGGTACTCAGACAGTACCAGGGGATCCCAAGATACACTGCAGGAAATGCATGCCTTTCCTGAAGTATCTCGTCTGGTACCACCGTTCTGTACCTTTGGTCCGCAGACAACTGTCACAGAAACCAGAGCAGCCATGTGTCACACAGGAAGGCCAGTGGCACTCTGCTCTATGAACTACAGCTCTGACACCTCCAGGGTCCCTACACCCTGATAAACTCCCACGCGCAGGAGCCGGTCAAGCTGATGCCACCGCAAAATGGATCTCATGGTAAGGCCAGTCCGATCCATTCAGACTGTTTTTCCAACTACGCAACGCCAAAATTTCTTATCCACACAGAAGTTCAACACCACAGCATCCTGCACACTTTCAGTCTTGCCAGGAGCTAAATGATGCGCTGGAACGGGCCTCCCTCTAACCCCTAACACCGCCCCCCACCAAACTACTAAAGCCTAACCAAAGCCACCATTCTGCACTAGACTCCCTGTCCTAACAACCCACCATCCAAGGTGACAAGCCACCTGGGAGTCGAAGTTTCTGAACGCCTTCTGCTGTATCCCACAGAGAGATGTAGTCAAAGAAGGCACTGTACACTGTGGTTCCTGCTTACAGAAGACCCCCACCGATCCATGACAGACTGTGAGGCAACAGAATGTGCAGATCTGCGCAAAACGTGGCAATTTCAAAATGAAAACCACACTCTTCACGCATCAAAAGAAAGCGACCACTGCCAGAGAGGCTCTTCAAGACTTCCCACAGACCTCGGTACAAGCACCCAGGCCAAGTACTGGACAATAAAACACCCTAGGTCTGAACGTTGGACACGCATATTTCAGTTCAGACCTCAACACACACGGCCAAACAGGCCTTAGTGTAAAATACCAGCCAAACAGGCCTTAGTGTAAAATACCAGAGTCCCCACTCTTGTGAACCTCAGTTTAGTCTCATTCAAAGGACTGAAATGGACATGGGAGTCAGAACCAATGCCAACTCCGAGTGAAAAATCCCCCTGTACCGAAACGGCCCGGCGGAGATTTCAACCACCCCAGGATCACCCAGATTATGAGTCCGGTGCTCTACCGCTGAGCTATTCCAACCCCCTGGTATGGTGTGGTGTGTCGTTGTGTGTTGTGTTTTGGTGTGGTGTGGTGTAATGTGATGTTTTGGTGGTGTGGGGTGGGGTGGCGTGTTTTATGAGGATGTGGTGTGTTGGGGGTTGGGAATGTGTGGTGTGGGGTTGTGTACTGTGGAGTGGTGTGGTGTGTGTGTGTGGTGTGTGTGGTGCATTGTGTGGTGCACTGTGTTGTGGTGTGGTGTGTGTTAAAGTGTGGTGATGTGTGTTGTAGTGTGGTGTGTGTCGTGTTTTGTGGTGTAGTGGAAGTGTGGTGGTGATGTGTTGTGGTGTGGTGAGGGTGTGGTGGGGGTGCTGTGTTGTGGTCGGGGTGTAATGGGGGTGGGTTTGTGTTGTGGTGGGGAAAAGAAGAGGGCACTGAATCCTTAAAACGAAGAAAGACTAAACACTGTGGAATAAAGAAGGCACTAAGTACTGCGGACGTTGTGGGCATAAAGCCTGGGAAAGAAGGCATGGACCCTGGGAAAGGACAAACACTAAAGCCTGGTAAAAGAAAAACACACTAAACCCAGGAAAAAAGACTCGTGATCTTAGGACAAAAGAACCCTGGGAAAGAAGGTGGCACTTAATCCTAGGAAAGAAGAAGACATAATACTCTGAGAAAGAAGACCCAAAATCCTGGAAAACAAAATGCATGGAAAAAATCACTGAAGACTAGAAGTTAGGACAGGTACACCCCAATTAAAAAAAAGACGAGCATCAGCTGTGGAAAATATGGGACACTAGTTCCTGAAGAAAAGAACACAAACATCTGTGAATCAAGAAAACACTAAACCCTGAATAAGAAGACTAGCATCTGAGAACAAAGAAGATTCTAGTACCGCAGAAAGGAGATTTCAAACTTGTGAGTGTAGAAACTATACCCCCTGTAAAAGACAACATTTGTGAGGAAAGGCGATACTAAACTCTGGGAAAGAAGACCACACAACTCTACACAAGGAAACACTAAACTCTATGACAGCACACATAACTATGAAAGAAAGGGACAGCTACACTGGAAGAAGTGTAAAGACGAGAGAGAACAACAAGCAAAAAATCAAGAACAATACTCCCCATTTTTTTGTGGTTGGCCGCATTCACCCAGTTCCTTCACGTGACCTGGACTCCGGTGTCTGTGCCCCGTTGATGTAGCAGTGCCTTGCCCCTGTCAATACATAATCAGTATCTTTAGTTAAGATCTTATTCCATCTGCAAACAAATCTGATTCATTCAATTCATCAAAACTAACTTAGTTTAAGAAACATTTTCAGTCTGTGCTTTTTCCATCCAACTATATTTTGTTTCACGCCATGTATTATGGGGAACCGAGTAAAATCTTGCTGTTGTCTTCAATGTGTGTGTGTGTGTGTGTGTGTGTGTGTGTGTGTGTGTGTGTGTGTGTGTGTGGTGTGTGGTGTCCTTGTGCGAGTGTGTGTGTGTGTGAGTGTGTGTGTGTGTCCTTGTGTGAGTGTGTGTGTGTGTGTTGTGTGTGTGTGTGTGTGTGTGAGTGTGTGTGTGTCTGTCCGTGTGTGTGTCCGCATACACACGCGTCCATATGCACATCCATGTGCGTGAGGGCATGTAAATGTGACTGCAGGCATGTGCTTGGATGCATATTTGTGTATGCTTGTGCATGTTAAAGCCAATGGGCGTTCAAGTATATTATATGTGCACGCACGAACGTCTATATTCATTCATTCCAAACTGAGCTTTGCTAAAAAAAGTCTACGTTCAAACCTATGTGTTTGGATATACACTTACACACTTACATATGAATACACACACGAACATTACTGCAGATACATCCATGCGTACAGCTCATATATAAATACACATTTTCATTTAACAAACACTCTCACATACTGAATCAATGCCCTGATCATTGTAATTTACACCAGCAATGACTCAGATAAAACAAATGAGCTGCTTCAAATTTCTTTTTCATCATATAATTGCAGATTTGGAGGTAAAGATGCGCTACTGTTATTCTTCACAGCTCTGCCGAAAGACCTCACAGAACTAACGAAGACTGACACCACTGTTAAATGACACACCCCTCCAGCCACCCTTCTAGGAAAACAAGCTCCACATCAAATTACTAACAGAAGTCTCAAAACAAGATCACACATATTAGCAGGGAGAAAACTGGTGTGCAGTTCAAGCTCCTTTTAGGTGATGAAAACAGACCTCCTTATCATACTACCAATTCGAAAATTAACAGAGATGCCAGACTGGATCGTACCAGCTCTTCATGCACATATTCCAGATGTTCAGAAACTTTTTTGTTGTTGTTGTCAGTGCTCTCGCTTATTTCTCAATGTTCAGTCATGAAACATACAGAGTTTTCTACCAATCTGTGAATCCCTGTGCATGTTAAAGCCAATACGTGGACATGTATGGTGGTTTTAAGGGCTTGGTAGTGAGAAGTATGGAATCAGTGTTCCAAATACCTTTGGTCCACCAGTAATTAAAACAAAACAACAAGCAAAAGAAAGCACAAGCGAGCAAAACAAAAAAGAGAAAAAAGAATACGTCCATTTTTTTAAATCCCTCTAGGAGCAGATCGCTACTATGTCTATCCACTGACACTTCCCATGACCTGACCAACTCTTAAAATTTTGGCACACGCCAGAGGCGAAGATGTGAAGGGGAAACCAAACGTTATGAGAAAAGGGCCATCAGAGTTTAACATCGAAATGTGAACAATATTTTAAACATTCTTATAAAAAAAAATGTTTTTATTATTCTGCGGAAATCTGAATATCGTGCTTTAAAACATGGACAGTTAAACAATATTTTTGTCGAAGAAATTTTGTCTACCACACAAACAAAAGAATGTCTAGAGAGAGCTGGGATCTGTGGTAAATTCCAAACATTCTTTCTAAAAACCCATTAAGACAAAAAAAATCTGAGTGCTTTACTGCAGGGATGCACACCCCTGAGAACAAAAAAGGACAACGATCAATGCCATGATGGTCATAAATACCCATTAACCCTTTTAACAATCTTTATTGTCGAAACAGTATGACTGATGTTCCAAGTACCTACTTAATTGGGGAACAAAATGAAAATGTAACAGTTCTGCTACTATTACGACATTCGAATTAACTACTTTAACAAGTAGTGGGGCACCTTCTCTCTGGTCTGCAATCCTGGTGGTTGTCTGGCAGACTGGCCACTGGTGTGTGGTGGTGGGGTGTGTGTGTGTGTGTGTGTGTGTGTGTGTGTGTGTGTGTGTGTGTTGTGTGGGTTCCACCATTCAAATCACTCGACGTTTGACGAGAAACGTTATGCACGAAAGAAGCGTTGTCAAATATCTCCAGTTTCATCACGCAAAAAAATAATGTCGCTATTCAGCTGTCACATTTATTTTGTCACTGTGACTGTGAGTTACATGCGCATTTCGACAGCTCAGTCGAAGGCTGAAACATGTGGCGTTTTGATCTTCACATCCATATACCACCGCCTGACATGGCGTACTCACTGTGTGTGTGTGGTGTGTGTGTGTGTGTGTGTGTGTGTGTGTGTGTGTGTGTGTGGTTGTGTGTTGTGTGTGTGTGTGTGTGTGTGTGTGTGTGTGTGTGTGTTGTGTGTGTTGTGTGTGTGGTGTGTGTGTTGTGTGTGTTTTGTGTGTTGTGTGTTGTGTGTGGGTTTTTGTGTGTGGTGTGTGTGTGTGTTGTTGTGTGTGTGTGTGTGTTGTGTGTGTGTGTGTGTGGTGTGTGTGTGTGTGTGTGTGTGTGTGTGTGTGTGTGTGTGTGTGTGTGTGTGTGTGTTGTGTGTTGTGTGTGTGTGTGTGTGTGTGTGTGTGTGTGTGTGTGTGTGTGTGTGTGGTGTGTGTGTGTGTTGTGTGTGTGTTGTGTGTGTGTGGTGTTGTGTGTGTGTGTGTGTGTGTGTTGTGTGTTGTGTGTGTGTGTTGTGTGTTGGTGTGTGTGTGTGTGTGTGTGTTGTGTGTGTGTGTTGTTGTGTTGTGGGGTGTGTGTGTGTGTGTGTGTGTGTGTGTGTTGTGTGTGTGTGTGTGTTGTGTGTGTGTGTGTGTGTGTGTGTGTGTGTGTGTGTGTGTGTGTGTTGTGTGTGTGTTGTGTGTGTGTGTGTGTGTGTGTGTGTGTGTGTGTTGTGTGTGTGTGTGTGTGTGTGTGTGTGTGTGTGTGTGTGTGTGTGTGTGTGTGTGTGTGTGTGTGTTGTGTGTGTGTGTGTGTGTGTGTGTGTGTGTGTGTGTGTGTGTGTGTGTGTGTGTGTGTGTGTGTGTGTGTTGTGTGTTGTGTGTGTGTTGTGGTGTGTGTGTGTGTGTGTGTGTGTGTGTGTGTGTGTGTGTGTGTGTGTTGTGTTGTGTGTGTGTGTGTGTGTTGTTGTGTGTGTGTGTGTTGTGTGGGGGTGGGTGTGGGGGCATGGAGTAGAAAGGCTCGGGGGGGGGGGGGGGGGGGGGGGGGGGAGGGGTATGCATCTGTGTGCACTTTCCTCTCTTTCTACTGAT
The DNA here is from genome assembly GCA_033310375.1 of Conus canariensis. Classification (NCBI taxonomy): domain Eukaryota; kingdom Metazoa; phylum Mollusca; class Gastropoda; order Neogastropoda; family Conidae; genus Conus; species Conus canariensis. The sequence goes on along the minus strand of JAMYXO010002894.1, from coordinate 865 downwards.
ATGCATATACAAATAGGCCTGCTTAAATTAATAAATAAACATTTAAATCACTGACGAAATAAATGAACAAATTAACAAAGAATCTTCTTCTTCTGCTTCTGCGTACGCAAGCTGATACTCCAGCGGACACTCCCTGTATAGACAGGCAAGTATTAAATCCATCTGCCCAAGAAAGGGAGTGGAGTTTTGTGTGTATAACCGTTTTTTTCATCCCTACATTAAGGCAGCCATACTCCAACCTTGGGAAAAAATAAAGAACAGATCATATCACTTAGGGAATGTATCATGAAATTTATGTTAAAAAAAGAGTAAATATGAAAATAGAGGAAGAAAAATCAAATACATTATCTCAAGAAAAAAAATCCCAATACAATATCTCTGGCAAAATAAAAACAAAAATTGTATTTTGACGATGAGTAAATAAACAAACGACGGGAGAAAGGGGGGTGGCCCTTGGTGAATAGATCAAGGAATGCATGTATGCTTAAGATGAAAAAGCATACCCAAGAAGTGCCTTTCATACATAGATGACTGGCAAGGAGAGACAGACAGACAGACAGACAGACAGAGAGAGAGAGAGACAGAGAGAGAGAGAGAGAGAGACAGAAGACAGACAGACAGACAGACAACAGAGACAGAGAAAGAGAGAGAGACAGACAGACAGACAGAGACAGAGAGAGACAGACAGAAAGTGAACACGCATCACGATCTGTCTCTGGTGACCTCCTTTCGATGGAACAAAACATTTGATCACACAACACACACACACACACACACACACACATACACACACACGCACACATACACACACGCGCGCACACACAAACAGGTCACACGCGCGCACACACGCACACACACACACAAA
>JAMYXO010002893.1:0-22020 GCA_033310375.1 Conus canariensis | reverse complement strand
GGCCTGCCCTGGCCTGCCTGGGCCTGCTGCTGTTTGTCAGTCTATCTGTCTGTCTTTTTCTCTCTTTCTCTCTCCTCTGTCCCCCCTTTTTCCAGTGGGTATATGACTCCAAGGGGGGTATTTTTTTATAATGTAAATAAACGTTAATCTTTTGTAGATTTTTACACATATTGAAACATGCATTGGTAATTTTTTTTCAAACAACTTGTGATTTTCAACCAAAAAATCGTGCGTTTTTGGAATTTTACGATTTTCCAACGAAAATTTTTTTTTAAGATCTTCTTTTACGCTTTGAATACTCCCGACATTAAAAAATCAGTTTCACTTTATTTTTGATGTAAAAAATTTAGGTTTTTGTGAAATATCGTGAACAAGGAAAAAAAACCTCAGGGGTTTCCCTTAAAAAAGGTTATAAAAAGCGTAGGATAAAAAAACCCCCAAATGATATTTATAAAAATAGAAACTACAATGTATTAATATAGCCAAGTTTCTTAAATTATTTTTAAAAAAATATTTAGGAGACGAGGGCATCGTTTACTTTCTAGATTGTTTTAAAAGTGCTATCATTTTTACAAAAAGACAAAAAAAGGGGGAATTTTTTTGTTTAAAATTGGCCATTCTTGGGGCCAAAACAATAGGGAATGAAAAAAAAAAACCTTTTTTGGGAGGGTTTTAAATAAGCGTTGCCCGTAATTGGCAGGGGTTGCGAAATTATATTAAAATCTAGTAAACGCTTTGGTTAAAGATCAAATTTTAAAGAACGCAGTTTTAAATAGGTTTATCTGCTAGTATCTAACAGTGTATAACAATTTCTTTTTAAAAAGTGTTGAAAAAAAAAAAAAACCTCTCCAGTCTTATTGCTACCGAGTTTACTCGAAATTGTACGAAATTTTTTTTTTTAAAATAAAAAAAAGGGTTTTTTTATATTTTTTTTTTTTTTTTTTTTTTTTTTAAGGTCTCATTGGGTTTTTTTTTTTACTTTTTAAATTTTTTTTTAATTTTTTTTTAAACAATTTATTTAATTTTTTTAAAAATTTTCAACTTGTTTTACTGGGCTTTGTTTCTGACATCACAGAAATAGGGAATTCAAAAAAAATGTTTCGAAAAAAGTTGATTTCCAGGAAGGGGGAAAGAAAAGGGAAATTATTAAAAACATTATTTAAATGGTAGGGGTTTTTTTTTTTTTTTTTTTTTTTTTTGGGGGGGAAGGATAAAAAAAACTACACAAAAAAAACCCCAAAAATCTTATAGTAAATCTGCCAGACATTTCTTAATTATTCGTTTTTCAAAAAACTAATCAGGTGTAATTTCATGTCTAAAACCTTGAACAAAAAAAAAAAGGGGGCTCTTTAGTGCTACAGTATAGTTTTTAACGTTGAACGTTTACTCCCCCGTTCATCTTGAACACCCTGGCCCCGGCGGGTTCTTTTCACTGAATGTTGGCCAATCTGTATGAAATTGGGGAAGGGGGGGAGAAAAAACTGTACCCTACGTCATTGTTAAATAAACTATAATGTCCCCTTTTAAAAAAAAAGAAGGGAGAAGTGGTTTTTTAAATTCTTCAATCTATTCCCCCCCCTTTTCATCACAGGAATGTCATGTCCCCCCCCAATACAACACACTCCATGGTTTTCCATTTGGGCCGTTAGTGGGGTACGGAGATGGAAGAGTCCAAAACGGGAAAAATGAAACCAGCAGGGGGAACCATGCACAAAGAGCCGGGAATGTGGACACGTCCAGCCCCCATTTTCATTAAATAACACTTTCAGGCTTGTTACAAGGAAGCCTTACACCTTGCATATATTTGAGCTTTTAGAGATTGTCATGGCACAGTGTAGGCCATGGGGGGTTGGTTTTTTTTGGGTTTTTTGTTGGGATTGTTTGTTTAAAGATAAAATGAAATGGCATTTTTAGAGTTTTGGGTAACAGTGATTTGGGTTAACTGAAGGAAATCGGTACGGGGTTAGGAAAAAGAGAGTGTTTTCCCCTGCTGAGGGCGAGGGTGAGGAAGTTTATTCGTTGCTGCACTGGTCGGATGTCAGGAAAAAAGGGGACACAAAATGTATTCTTGTAATAGGCGAGGTTTTGGGCTGGGGGGCAGACCCAAGGCATTGGGGTAAGTGGATATGGGGGGATCCATTTTTGTTTTAATTTGTATAATTTGGCATTCTTTTTTTTGAGATCGATAGGAAAACCCTTCATCCACATATCTGGTAGGTAGCTTGTGGTTTCGAGTGTTCGATGGAAATCGGTTGAGTCCCCTTTTAATATAATTTTTAATTTAAAAAGCGTTTGTTTTGCGGGACCGATTTTGTGGGATTTTGGGAGTCCCGAAACAAGTCATGAGCAGCCAGTCCCCCGTTCAAGGAAACACGAGGGGGGCGGAGGGGGGCCAGTAGCCTGGGAAATTTTGTTACCGGCTGTTCAGGGGGGAAATTTTGTTTGTTACCCTTCTATGGGGGAAGACTTTTTTTGGGTATCTCGCTGCGCCCCTGGAAGGATTTCTGAGTGAAATTTTCGGTGTTTTCCGGGAGAGGAAGGAAAAATATAAAATTTTTAAATCTTTGGGAAAATTGGGGATGCCAATGTCCGGGGGCCCAATGTTTTGAATTCAGATAATGAAAAATATTTTGGGTAAGAAAAAAAATGGAAGTAAAAAAAAATGAGGGCCCAAAAGTGAATCTTTTTTTTTGGAGGGGTTAACATCTTGGAGAGAAAAATAGAAAAGAAAAAAAAACCCCTGATGGGGGTCGGGGGGTCAGGGAGGGAAAATTTTTTTCGTGAATCTTAAAATATGTTTATTGGTGTGATTGGAGTCAGATTGGGGGGTTTTTTGCCCGGAGAGGTGAGTTTTCGTGTGCAGGTGTTTTTTGATTGCGGCGGTAGGCGAGGCATGGCCATTGTGACAGAGTGAAATGTCAAAATAGGGTGCCGCGGGTTTTTGTTTGGGGTCCCAAAAGCTAGGAAAAATTTTTTTGGGGGGGGGTTTTTTGTAGGGGGAAGATTTTTATTTTTCCCTTATTAAAAAAAAAAAGTAGAAAAAAAAATTTTTAAAAAGTTTAAAAATTTTAAAAAACATAATGGGGAAAATAAAAAAAAAAAAAACAAAACCCAAACAAATTAAATAAAAAGAAACCCCGAAAAAAAATCAAAAAAAACCCAAAAAAAACTGGGGGAAACCCCAAAAACCCCAAACCCCCAAAAAAAAGACAACAACCCACACCCTAAACCCCCAAACGGAGACCCCCCACCCCACACACAATACGCCACACAACCCACACAACACCAACACAACCCCACACACACACCACACACCCACCCCAAATGCCCAATTCAAAATTTTCAGTTTTTCTTTCGTTTTTTAAAAAATTAAAAATTATCCGATATGGCCCCGCCCCGATAACTACAAAAAAAAAAAACAAACCCCCCCTATTAAAAGCTCAAGTGAAAGTCGCTGACCCCCCATCATTGGCATTTAAAATTTCATAAAATTTTTCCCCTAAAACAAAAAGGGGGAAATTTTTAACCAAAAAAAAAATAATTTTCCCCCAAAAAAAAAAACTTTAGACACAGAAATAAACCCCGGTAAAAAGCGAAAAAAAAAAACATTTGGTAAAATTCAATTATGGTCAAAAAAACAAAACCACTGGGGGGTTTGGATATTTTAGTTTTACCAAAACCCCGAAAAAATTTGGGAAAAAAACGGGGGGGTGAAAAAAAGCGGCCTTTTTCACCCAAAAAAACCCCAAAACCCCTTAAAAAAAAAAAAAAAGAAAAAGCAAAAACCCAAAAAAAAAAAACCAAAACTTAAAAACAAGAAGGGGGAAAAAAAAAAAATATTTTTAAAACCTTTGAAAAAAAAACACGGACCCTCTATTACCATAAAAAAATAAACCAACAAAAGGGAAAAACCCAAAGGGGGGGGGCAACCCCTTTTTGTCACATAAAAATAAAAAAAACCCCCCAGTAAATTTTAAGGACCCCAAAACCCAGGGGAAAAAAAAAAAATTCAAAAATTTTTTTCAAGGGAAAAACAAAAAAAACAGGGAAAAAAAAAAAGGGGGGGGCCATACAAAAAAATAATTTCAAAAAAAAAAACACCCCCCAAAAAAACAAACCAAAAAAAACAAAAAAATTAAAAAAAAAAACTTTTTGGTTCAAACCCCCCAAAAAAATCAAAAAAAAAAAAGGGAAAAAAACCCTTTAAAAACAATAAAATTTTTTTCCAAAAAAACCCCCAAAAAAATTCCCAAAAATTTTAAAAAAAAAACCCCCTTTAAAAAAATATGAATATGATCCCCCAAACCCAAAAAAAAACCTAAACCCCCCCCTGGAAAACCCCCCCCACAGCAAAAAAGGGGGGGGAAACTTTTACCCCCCACCAAAAAAAAAAAACTGTGTCCCAAGCCAAAAAATGCAAAAACAAAACTTTTGGGAAAACCACCACCGTGACACAAAAAAAAAAAAAAGAAAAACAAAAAAAAAACAAAAAATTAAAAAAATATGGAAAAAAAAACCCAAAAATTAACAAAAAAAATTAAAAAAAACCAAATAATTAAAACAAATTTTTAAAAATTTAAAGCCCCAAAAATAAAAATTAAATACCTGGAAAAAACCCCTTTAAAAACATTAAATTAAAAGAATTTTTAAAAAAAAAAACCTTGCCAATGAAAAAAGGCTTAAAATTGAAAAAACCCCCCCCTTTCAAAACTTAAAAAAAAAAAAAAATGAAAAAGCAGGGGGAAAAATGGAAAAAGGGAGGAAAAACCCACCCCCCAAACCCCCCCCGAAAAAAACCCCCAAAAACAAAGTGAAAAACCCACCAAAAAAAAAGTCCCAACCCGGGCCCCAGATTAACAGGGGGTTTTCTTAAAACCCCCTTTTTAAAATTTTAATTTTAAAAAAAATTTTTAATTTAAATTTTTTTAAAAATTCCTTTTTTCAAAATTTTTTTTAAAATTTGGGCCCCCCAATTGGGCCCAAAAAAAAAAAGGGTTTTTAACATTTTTTGAAAAAAAACCAAAAATATAAATTTTTCAATTTTTTAAACCCAAAAACACCATATTCCCCCGGGGTTTTCCCCATTTTTAAAAAAATTTCACAAAAATTTTCCCCCCCAAAGGGGGATTTTTTTTTAAAAATTTTTTCCCCCCAAATTGGCAAAAAAAAAAAAAAAAAAACAGCAAATAAAAAACCCAAAATTTAAAAGAAACCAAAAAAACACGGAAAAAAACCCCTGTAAAAAACTTCAAACCATCCCCCAAAAACCCCCACCCCACCACACAAACCCCCAAAACCCCCTTCCCAAGGGGGGCCGGCAAGCCCCGAAAAACACTTCCCCCAAATAAATAAACACAAAACCCCCCCCCAAACACAAACCCCCAAAAAAAACAACCAAAAAGAAACCAAAATCAAAACCCCCCCCCACGGAAAAACCCAAGCCCCTAACAAAAAAAAAGGTTAACTTTTCTCATGAGATTTTAAGAAAAACTGAACACAGATCAAATAAACACAGTGAAAAAAATCTGGGGGCCCCAAAAAAAAATGGGACATGGCTTTTGCACACACAAACCTTACCACCACAACACCCCACACCCCACAACAACCCACACAACTCACACCCCAACACACCACCACCACACATCAAACACATAACAGAGAGGTGGGAGTGGAGGAGAGGGGGGGAGAGAGGAGTGAGAGGAGAGAAGGGGAAGAGAGAGACGAGAGAGACAAACTTTGGAACCACTTTTTGAACACCTTTGAATATTTGTTTTTTTTTTTGTTTTTTTTTTTTTTGTTTCATTTACCAAAAGGGAGAGGTTCTTTAGACAAGGGGGGGGGTGGGGGGGTTGGTGGGGGTAACAGTTATTTAAAACAATTAACCCATCTTCCTTTTCCTGCAAAACATAATAGTACCAAACTTTTTCATTCCTTAGTGTGGTATCAAATTCCAAAAGTAAAAAAAAACAATAATAAAATTCGTAAACAATTTTCGTTAATTGTTTCCTCACCTCCCATCGCACAAGGGGGGGGAGGTATTTGCAGTAAATGGTTTTTAAATAACCACACAACAAAATACAAAAAAAAAAAAAAAAATCAACAAAAAAACAAAAAAAACAAAAAAAACCAAAAAAAATACTTATAAGGGGGGGGGGGGTGACTGACTCCGGGAGGAGACATCCTCCTCAGTCAAAAAAAATAATGATGGGGGGGGGACCACCTTGTATTTTTTTACTGATCCATTCGTTTCCAACCATTTGCGATGGAATGGATATAATTAAGTTCATTCCAGATTAATTTCTGTTTTTATAATTTGTATTATCTTAAATTTTTTCCCACTTTCCCTTCATCTGTCTAATTTTCTAATTGGCTTTCCGCCGTTGAATTTTCGGGCCAAAATTAAACTGATTTTAAATTTAACAAAAGTTCCATTCCACCTGATGATAACCCCCCAACGCAGCGGACATATTTTGGTTCTTTTCGCTTTAATAATCTTGGTCTGGGAAAAATGAAATAAACAAAATTGGTCCGGCCCACTTTTATTTATTATAAAAAAGGCAGTTTACAGGTGGGAAACAAGAAAGTGTTCTTCGTATCTATAATATGGCCTTACCATTTTGCAGGACAGGGAGAGGAGATTCTGTTGGTGATGTTTCAACATTCCCAAAATTCCATTTCTTTTTGTTCGCATTAAAAAACACCTAAAGTTCTTCTACCTTAAAATCTTTGCCGTATATTGTTATTTCTGTGCTTATTTAATCTTGGGGGGTTCCATGGTGACATTGGAGAAACTTTTCAGGGGAAATGAAAAACACTCTTTCTTAAATGGGGAGAAAAAAACAATCGAAGATTTTTTTCTTTTACTTTTTTCCAATATCTTAAAGTTTTGCCGATTTTTTTTCTGTTTAAAAGGAAAAACAAATAAAAAACTGTTCTTTAAATGAGGTGAGGAGGAGAGTGGAGAGGGAGGAAAAAAATTTTTTCATCCGGAAATTCGGGCTGGGGGGGGGGGGGGGGGGGGTGGGGGGGGGTGGGTCTGTTATATAAATGGGACTGCTTTAAAGTTTGCAGGAAAGGACTTTCATTCTTCCCAAACCCCCGCCCTTGTCCCCCACAGGAAAGGTGGGGAGGACTTTTGCCTTGGGGATTCTCGGGGGGGTGAATGGATGGGAAAGAAAAGTTCTTTTCCCAAAGTAAATTATACTAAACAGATTGATTTTTTGCATTCATGGGAAGAAACTTTCTCATGCCTTTAAAAAACAAAGCTGCGGGGACCAAAAAACTTTTGCAAGACGAGAGAAAGGCATCCAAACAACTGGGGGGGGAAACTAAAAGCTTCGTGGGGTACATGTCCTCCTTCCCCCCGGGGTTGACATGTGAGGAAATAAATCGTTTCGTTTGGGAGGAAATTTAAAATTTTCAATTAAACTTTCATTTCAATGTCCCTTGATATTTCCCCCCCCCACATCCTCACAACTATTTACACACCAACCACGACAACTCATTACCTTTCCTTTTGAAAAAAAATTACAACAACTGCAATAAGGGTTTCATTTTGTTAAAGGGGGGGGGGATTTATACCTAACCCCCACTATGGGGATCTTAAAACCCTTTGTTGTGGTGTCTTTCCAGTTCTGGACAAAAAATAACTTTTGAGGGCAGTTTCACTTGAATTCCAAGAGGTCCACACAAACAAAGGGGGGGGACCGGCCAGGTTCCACACCCACGTGGGAAATTTGGGGGTACAACGGGAATCCTATTTACGGGAAAGAAAAAAAGTAAACGAAAATTTTGTGATTACGGTATGGTAATACGGCTGCTTGGTTTTCTTTTTTTTTTTTTTTTATTAGGGGGTTTTTTTCCCATTTGGGTTTTGGCGAAAATGGGAAAAAATAAGAAAGGTTCCTGTTCCACACGTTTTTTATATTTTTTTCCTCCTTCTACCCCTAGGGGCCTTCTCCTAATGGGGTCTTACAGGGGTGGATGAGGGAGGAAGTGTGGGAGGGGCACTGGGTGTTACGTTTATACTCGCCCCCACAGGGCCTTAATAGAGAAAAAGGGCAGAAAATACAATGGGTTCAGTTTCACTGTTAACATGTCTAAGTTGCAAAAAATCCCACCAGGGGCTGTTTCAAGATTTTCTTGGCCTTTTCTTTTTCTTTTTTCCTTTCCTCTTTCCATTTCTTTTTCTTTCTTTTCTTCCTTCCTTTTTTTTAGCGAATGTACCTCACGGGACCCGCTTAAGGCAATTTTTCTTGGAGTGCTTTCAGTTATCCCTCGATGTTTTACAACTTCAACTTCCGAGGTGCACCCCCTGTCAAAAGCCAAAGCTGACAGGGCCCCCTTTGGTCTAACTTTTTACCCCAAAAGGCCCAAAAACTATAAAGGTTTTTTTTTTATTGGGGCTTTTGGATTTCTCCTTCTTCACCCCACCCCACAGTCCAGTCAAAAGGGGACGTACATGGGGCAAAACTGCTCTTGACCAGAGGGGACAAAGGGGAGGTATATCCAGCATGAACGTAAAATAAGGGAATCAGGGTCTAAAAAAAAAATGGTGACAATCTAGGAAAGGAACATGTTTTTCCCTCGTTTTTTGTAAACCGTGAATAACCATGAATGGAAAAAAGGAAAAAAACTTATCTGAAAATCAAGGGCCACGTGGACAGTTCCCCCAACAGCTCAGGAATTGGGGGAATGTAAAAAAACACTCAAGAAAGAGGAATATCAAAGGGACAATCTACAGGGGGGGACCCAATTAATTTTCATATCCCACGGATTCATTCTCACGGGAAATTTTTTGAATAAATTTTTTTTTACTGGGGGGACACAGACAGAAAAACCGCGGGCCAAATAAATTTGAGGGTGCAAAAAACTAATCCCCGAAGCTGCCAAAAAAACAAAAGGACATCAGAAAAAAATAAGATGTATTGCTAACACTTCTAAATAAAAAGGGGAAAAAACCTCGATCGTTTCTGGTTGGGGGAAACATTGGGAAAATTCCGGAAAAGTTGAATGTTTCTCCCCAGCACGGAAGTTCGGAGGAAAATTGGGGAAAAACAAGGGGCTCAACGAATTTTGGCCACTGGAAGAGAGGAGGGAGAAGAGGAAGAGAGGAGGGAAGGGAGGGATGAGAGTTGAGGGGGGGGAGGAGGGAGGTGGAGGAGGGGAGAGGAAGGGAGGGGAAGGAGGGAGTTGAGAGGGTGTAAGGAGGTAGAGGGAGAGGGCGGAGGGAAAGAGAGAGACGATTGGTTTTTAAAAATTCTAATAAAATTGAATTTAATAAAAAAAAAAAAAACTATAACGATTATTGATCCCACATTTTGGTTTTTTGTTCTTTTTATCATTGTTTTTGTTTTATTTGAAAAAACCTTCCCCCCCAATTTAGGGGACTGGGTCATTTTTTTTTAAAAATTCCGAGGGGAGTGGGACCCAAAGAAATTTTAATATTGTAATTCGACAAAGGAGGTTAGCCAGAGATTGTTGAAGGTTTTTTGTGGCTTTGTTTAGTCCACATTTCAAAATACAAAAACAAATGCATTATCGAATTAAATACTGCAAAGGGATGTGAGAAAATTATTGGATGCTCGTCTAACATTTTTTGGGAGCGGTTATTTCTGTAGGGGGTCATACCAAAAACGGGGGCTGTGGGGGGGACCCCATTTGGGGGGGAACCTGTGGGGTGGGTAGGGTTTCAAAGGGGGGGACGCACCCGATTGGGCGGACTTCTCAGCTTATGGAGGCAGCTGGGTGTGGTGTGGATTCTGCCCCACAGAGGGCCCAAGGTACCGGTGGGCTTTCCCCTTGCTTGTTCACCTTTTGTAACCTGTGGAAGGGGGGACAAAAGTTGTGCTGTTGTTTTGTTGAAAGGGGCGGAAAATTTTAAACCTTAAGTTTATCAAAAAAAGATAAAAAAGGAAAATTTCGTGTGATGTTGGTATTCATCGTTGAAGCTAAACCAGGACCGCAGAAGGGGGACTCATTTTCGTTTTCGGTATTGTTCGGCTGGAAGCTGGGGTGGCATTGTACCTCAAGAAAAAATTTCTAAGTTTTCTGGTTTATAAAAGAAAACTGAGAATATTTACGGTATTTTTACCAACCTAGGATTTCGCTTCATTCAATTGTGGTTGCTTTCTTCTCAGGGGGTTCGTCAGCCCTCCACTCCTTCTCACATCCCTGGCGGCATTTGAATCCCAGTGGGCCAAGGGACAAGTCAAGACGGCTTGGAGGATGTGGCCGAAGTGTTATGCAGTAGTAGGGACCAGGAATTGGTCCTGTTTGTAGGTCTCACTTTGAAACCTTACTATTCGTGGCTTTCCCTAACGCTTAGGGGCTGGATTCCGACCTTCTTTTGGGACATTGAAAACCCCATATAGTTGCTTTTTCTTCCCGGGGGGCAAGTCCGCGGTCCGAAAAAACAGTCTTTTCCACATGATAAGGTAGACAAGTCCTAAGGTCTCACCGGGTGGGATTTAATGGTGACTGGTCGTTTAAACCTTCACCTTAGTTTCCCTGCGGAAAACCTAGTCGAATAAAGCCTTTGCCGGTATGTGGGGGGACGCTGTTGCATGCAAAACCCCGATACGAGGAGAAGAGGGTTTCAGGTGAGAGGTTTGAAGGGTTTGTGCCAGGTGGGGGGGGGAACCCTTAAAACTGGAATGCAATGAAACTAATACAGGGTGCCGCGGGGGGGGGACATTGTTTCCTGTGAGAGGTTACTTTATCCTCCCTGGCATACCACATAAACCACCTCCCATGGGTACAGGCTGGGGCCGCTATAAACGGCTGGAATTCGGGCCTTGGGTGGGGATGGATATCTGGAAAACCACTTTTTTTGAACATATACAACAATGAAGTTAGGTTGGGGTAAAATTTTAACGCCTTAAAAAACCCCTTTTAAATTTTTAATTTCTTACTTGACTTTCTTCCCGGGGGGGGAACCCCCATAATTTCCCACTTGCAATGTTGGAGCTCTTTTGGTATGCCTCTTGTTTTTTTTCTAGGGAATTCAAGAAGGTGTTCTGGGGATTTCATATTGCCAAAGGGCGAGTTTTTCAGATTTTTTCTCACATTCCGGGAGTGGTTCTGGGTTTGGCCTATAGTCCAAGTCAATGGTGGGGATAGATCCTCCGTTATTTATTTCTATTGGGCTGGGGAAGGTGGTTGCCTGCCACTCTCACCAAAACTTCACCTCTACCCATAGCAATTTTCTTGCCTTCTGTGATTTTTCTCATTGGTTCAACCAAGCTGGGGGCTGCCAGGGTACCATGATTTTTTTAGGCTTGCCCTCCCCAAAACGGCTTCTTAATGTCGTTATGCTGGTGGCTGGGGTTTTTCTTACTGGGGGGGCAATTATCACTGCACACCGCAATTCTTAATCGGTTTTGGGGTTTGTGGGCCCCTTCCTTCGGTTCAAACACCATGCCTTGCATGAACCATGGAAATATGCTGTCAGATAGGGAAGGGGAGGGGGGGGGTATCTAAGGAGAGCTTGGGACATGGCAGAAGTAACCCTTCCTCAGGACAAAGGTGTTTTTTCCAAGGCCCCTGAAGCTCCTTTAACACATCTTAAAGGGGGATAGGGGCTGGCATCAGTCATGGGGGGGGACTCCCTGAAATGCCATTCTACCGCAAACCATTTTTTTTAACCCCCACAAATTTTTGGTTTGGGACAGTAGGTGGGCGTTTCTCCACAGGAAGGAATAAACATTTTTTCGGTAATGGGGATACTCTTTACGCCACAAAACTAAACGGGAGGGGGGGACACCTGTTTCTAACGTTAGGGAAAGTTAAGCCTCATTTGATGTTCACGTTTTGTTTTCCTCCTCGGGAACCAGATTTTCCAGGCTGGAACTCTTTTTTTTCAGTTTAGCCTTTTCCTGGCATTTTGTCTTTTCAGTTTGGGTTTCTGGGCTTTTTCCATCTTCTTACTGACATTTCCCGGCAGGGGCAATATTTTTTAGTTTATGGGCAATATTTGGAACCACAACCGGTTGATCTGCAATTTCGCCACACTTTTTACCAGGTTTAGGCATTTTAGGGGGCAGGGAAGCGAAACACAGAGATTGATGATGATACACAATTTTTCTCTGGCATTGCTCTTTTCTGTTTACGTTAAGTTATTACCTTTGTGAGTGTTGTTTGTTGGGTACGTTTTAGGGATTTGCTGTGAATTTTTTCTTTCTCTTCCTCAACTCCTTACATCCCACAGTGTCTCGGTTTCTCGGGGTTTTGCTGTAGGTCTTTGATCACCAATTTTCATTTTCCAGTTGATTTTTTTTTTAACAGCTTCTTTTGGATTTCTTTATTTTTCTGATAAATCTCCTTGTTGTTTTATTTTAAAATGGGTTCAAAATCTTAACCTATCATTTCTTCCCAGTGGGTCGTTTCTCTAAACTTTTTCCTCTTCAATACGGAGGGGGGTGACGTGTGCACTGTAATCCCTTTCTTTTCTTTATCATTTTTTTTTAATTTTTCATAATTCAATTTTCATGTTTCAATTTTTGCATTAATTTTTTGCTATGGTTTTTTTATTGATTCATTTTACTTTTCCTTTGGACTTCCATTGTTTTCTCTTTTTTTCCCGTAACCGCCTCGTTTTTTCGTTTTATAATCCCCACAATTTGCGGCGAAAATTTTTTATGGAGATGGATGATTGCGTATTCATTTTTTCCGTTTGTCCTGAGGTTGTTTGTGGTATCTTTGGCCGAAGGAAAGGAACCTGAAGGGTCGAAAAAAGGCGTTCGCCGTTTTTTGTTTCCTTTTATGGAAATTTTTCGTGTTGTGTATGTTGTTTCGGCGGAGTCCTTTTGAACTTACTTTCAATCTAATCCTTTTTTCCGTTCGTGTTATGTATGGGTTGTTGGTTTTCATTTTTTTTGGCCTTTTTGGGCCCTTTGTGTGTACTATGGATTCGTAACCTTTACCATAGGGCAATGTCCAAGCACAATCAGGGGGTGACCAAATCTTGATAATTCAGAAAACCGTATGAAATTCAAGTGGCTCGGCTAATTTTTGTTCATTTGTTACTTTTGCTAATTTTCTTTTTCCTAAATTTCACTTCAGTCTAATAATAAATTAAGCCCAAAAAAGTTATTCAATTTTGATTAATTTCAAAAATACTGGCAACAAGGCTGGTTTTGTTTTTTAACACTAATTTTTAAGGCTATTATTTCCCATATATATCATTTTTATCTAAAAGTTCCCAACTATTTTTTTCGTCCATTCGACCGAATTAAAGGTTTTTCGATTCCTCCAGTACTTTGCCTATTAATTTTCTGTTCTTTCTTGCCTTTGGTGACTTCGGTGTCGGCTGTACAGCCCTCTGTCCAACATATTTATACAAGGGAGGGGGGAAATTGAGTGCAGGAATTTGAGGAGGTTAGTAAGGAAATTCACACCCAAGGGAATCGTTGGGACGTTCTTAAAAAAACTTGAGGGACATTTTGGCGAAAAAAAAACACTAAACTATAAAAAACTAGGGGTGGGGGCCGGTTCCAAAAGGTCAGGGGGCCAGCACCCACAGAGCGCATTCGTAACAGGCCCAGGTTTTTTCCCCCCGTCAAGGTTTGGGCGAAGGGAAATAGTAAGTCTTTTTGGAGGGGAGCCTAGTGTTAATTTCTATTTACTTTTTTGGTGTTCGTCTATAAAATGGGGGGCCAATACCTCTCAAACCCACTCAAAATCAATCTGGGACTTAGGGACAAAGTTGATTTACCACAGTTTTAAAATAACAGTGGGAACCACCTAAATAGTCTATTTGGGCGTAGGGAAACCCATGTTGGTCCAATACCTAAAAAGGGCCAGGTACGGGGTGGGGGGGGGGGGGGGGGACACAGGCCAAGTACTGGCCTGACGTTCCCAAATGGAGTGACAGTCCAGGAAAAGGAAAGGGGTTATAAAAAAAACGGACACGGCCAAAAAGATTGGATTGTTAAAAACCCCATTAAATTCAAACACGCATGGATGTTATTGCTGTTACGATGAATAAACCCTGTAGTATTAAATTTAGGAATGGATAACTGTCAGGTTAAAATCAGAGAAACAACTTCATGTTGGTCCCCAAATAAGGACCCCATATGATCCACACTGGGACACCCCCTACTGGGGGTCTGGATGGATTAAAAAAAATTTCCCAGGCCAAGTTTTTGCAGGCTCCACGCCTTTTTTTTTTTCATGGGTTCCCAGGGGTTCTTTCTCAGGTAATGGCATTGTACATTCACCAACGAGGCACATCTGGGGTTCTAATCCCAGTGCGATGCTATGGACCATTGTATCCCCCATAACATATGTTAGGCGAAAAAAATGTAGATTGCGGCCTATGGGGGGCTTGTTGTCATCGAAAATTCACCTTTCCAACAAAAAAAACTTTTTTGGGCAACCACCCACAACGGTGACTTAGAATGAGGTGGGGGGGGAACCCCCAAAGGCAGGGGGACTCCCCAGGATGGCAGGGGGGACCACGCTTACAAAAAAACCAAAAAGAAAAAGGGGCCGCTTGGGAACAAACTTGCGTTGGTATTATATACTGGTGAGTTGAAGGGGAAGGACAAACAACAACAACATTTTAGGTTACAAATAACTTTTTTGACAATTAATTTAGGTTCGGGGACTTAACTTTGGGGGGGGCCGCATTGCCACTCACAACCAGGCTCTTGTTTAGGTTTGATGAAAATAGTTTTTTCCCTTTGGCATTGGGATTTTTGGGACAAATAAAACAAATTCCTAAGGAAAGTGCGTTTTGTAACTGAAAATTTTTCCCTTTGGAAACTTCTAATTCGATTTAAATGGGTGGGATAATTTGTTTAAAAAACCGATGGACCTCGGGAAAAAAAGTTTTGACATTCAGAACAAAAAGGAGGATTTTTCCCCAACATGTGTAACATGGGGGTGGCTTGTTATAGAGGATTAAAAAACAACAATTGAGGAGTGTTCCGGCGTGTTGCAGAAAACATCCATTGTGTTCCAAGAGCAATTAATGAAATTGCTTTAAAAAAGTGTATTTATGAATTTTTTACACACAGGAGGGGATTGTTTTTTAAGTTGGGTTAAAATCGTTTGTTTTAAAATTCGGTAATTGGAAGTGAAAACCACGTTTCGCGTCGATTTGTTTTCCACAATTTGTTGTGCGAAAAGTTTATCAATGAAACTAGTAAATTTTTGGGGCAAAGCTTCCACGTGTGGAAATTAAAAATTTCTGGGGAGTTGGAGCGTGAGGGCAATGATTTCAATTACGAATTCAAGTATATGTTTGGGCAGGCAAAAATCATTCAATGGGGAGATTTCGTTTGGGAACGTGGTGGGGCATCCAGCGTTTTATCGAAGGATGAAATAAAAAAAAAAACTCTTTTGCAGTGAAAGAATTTTTACGGGGCAATTGGGGAAGAAAGTTAGGTGCCCTTGGCTACAAAACAAATTCCACGAGGGTGGGGGGACATTGTCATGGTCACCAACAACCCAGTTCATTCATACTCGCTTGGTGGGGGGGGGGGACACTGGACACCCCAGCCGGTCCACCACAGGATGAGGCCTTCTGTGCACACAAACCACTGGGGGACGGTAGCCGGGGGGGGGGGGGGGGGGGCACATGGTACAAGCAAGCGAAGGGGGGTCCATCTTTTCTCTCCCACCAATTCTGGTTTAATTCCTTTCTCTACGTGAGGTTTTACAGTGTTCCATGGAAATTAAAAAAAAAAAAAATACCCATTTGCCAATTTCGGTGGTTTCTGTAGGTAGGAGGAAGACACGTTTCAAAAACCAAACTCCAGCTTTTTGGTGCAAACTGGTACTGGGTGTGCAGGGGGGGGTAGACACCCCCAAGGTTGCAATACCAAGGTTGCATTGTCGCCATCTGTGTTAAAGTCACCGGTTGGGCATCGGGAGGTTGATCTGTTGTTTTTTTATAACTGTTGCGACCTTTTCCTCCATAGGACCTTACCACAGTAAGGGGAACAGGGGGATGGGGCCTCTTCAATCTTTTCCAGGACAGGGTTCATCTCGTTCTGAAATTCGTTCCACACCCAGGTTTTCTGAAGGGTTAGTCGTTTTTTAACTTTCGTTGGTCTGTGTTAAAATTTAAATTTTTAGCTCGGGAACCATTTAGAACACAGGAAAACCCATGGGGGGACGTGGGGGATGTGTTGACAGGTATGATTTCATCCAAAACTTGGTAAATCTGGGGGGGCAGGTTTCCTGATGGAAAGGGTCCCACACACCCAGTTGTGTATGGGTGTTACTGTTTGTTTGATAGGTCATTTCCACCAATCAACAAACTGAGGGCCATAACTAAGTGGAATAATCGCTTTTCCACCCACGAGGAAAACCCTTTGGTAATTCATCTGTGAATCATTCCATTTTCTGGGAAAATTGTGGCAAAAAACTTGGGGCAAAGTTTAGTTGAAATTTTCGCAGTTTAAGTTAAGTATGGTGGATCACCACGAGGAAAAAAAACATATTTTGTGTGGTGTGGTTATTTTAGGACAAAAAAAAAAAGGTAAATACTTTTGTGAGGTACCCTGGGTGGAGATTTAATTTCAGTTCGAATGAATAGCGGACGGTGAGGACAGTATGGATTTGTCTTGGGAATGTGCACTCGGTGGGGGGGGGACTGTAACGTTTATCTAACACAAATTTTAAACCCACCGGTCAAAAATAACTGAGTCCAAGGGGAAGAGGGCATGGTTCGTAGGGATTTTCAAGGAAGGGTGCTTTGTGGTCTAAAGATATCAACGGAATCGGATAAGCACTACGTTATGGTCGTTCGTTTCTCGCGGGACAAAATTTTTTACACTCCCTCGTTTAATTTTCAAAAAGTTGATTCCTGTAAGTTAGATCTAAGGTGGTTTTGGTGTTCAAAAGGGGGACCTTTTTTAACGGAAAAGCCGGCTATGATTGAATAAAAAAAAAAAAACAAGCCATTTTTGTTTCACCCACGGATTGGTGTAATAAAAAAAAACCAAAAAAACGCCACAAGGAAGTTGTCGAAGACGTTTTTGAAAAATAAAGAGAGAATCTTCTTGGTTTTTTTTTTCCCGTCACGTTATTTATTGGATGCTAGTGATCCCTCCGATTCGGGTGTTGGGCAATATTCGGTATTTTTACCCCATTAACTAAAAAATAACCCATTTTTTCATTTCCCGGTCTTCAGTAGTTTTCAAGCAATTTTGTGTACGTTGACAGCTTACCCCATGGGACCAAGTGGGGGGGTGGGACATTCAGTGGTGGAATTACTGAAAACGGGGGACAGGTTGTTCTGTTTCAATCTCGGGGTTCCTATCCTCGGGCAATCTTGATTTTTCTGACGGCAGGGGTAGGGGTTTGACATTTTGGATTTATAATTTTATTTGTAATGTCTGGTACAAGAGCAGTTGGGCAAAAAGGGGTGACAATTTCGGTCAAATGGCGGTACTTTAGTTGGAAAAATTCACCAGGAAATCCCCGTAAAATCTAACACGTAGAAGAACTTCCTTGAACACTTGGCTGGTGCATATTAAACGACTTGAACAAACGCGGGAAGTAAATGGAATACAGATAAACCGGATAAGGAAATTGAAAGTAAAGCTTATTCATTAGCAAACATTTTTGGGAATGGAGTTTTGTCTTTTTGTAAATCAGTGTTGAAAGGGGTTCATGGGGGGACTAGGTTATAAAAAATTAAGGGCTTTTTCTTTGGGAACACGCTGCGTTTAACTGCACTTACAAATAAGGGTTGTTTTATTTTCTTTATATTAATATCCAACCCAACAAATAGGGGCATTTCAGGAATAAATCCAGGATAATTTTCCATGGGATACATGTACTTTAGATTTACCATTATGTTTTTTGCCCAACTGGTCCGCAATGTTAACCCGAATGAAGGGGAGGGTTTGGGGAATTGTTTCTTTGGTTTTTTATTAATTTCAGGAAAAAACAGTTAGAATCTGAATAAAAAAAATTGTATGGGTCAAGGTGGGGGGTGTGGACGTGCAATCAAAAAACAGTTTATTCGTTTTTTATTTAGTCAACCAATTCGAGGTAAAGGCTTAGGACCGAAAGGGGGAATGATGTGACAGGGGTTACCCTTTACAATTCTTGAAGGGGGGACCCAATTCCGGTGGGGAATTCCCCACCCAATTGGACAAAAAACTTTGGAGATGGGGCCAAAGGCCCGCGTTCATTCCTGATGGGACATTTTGTATACAAATCCCCTGGTATGGTTATTAAAAGGGGGAAAGTGGTGTGAACTGCAAATCCCCCAACAAACAGGCCCATTTTTACCCACCCCACGTGATGCTGAGCCGGAAAAATGAGCAGGGACTTCCATTAGGCAAACGTTACAGTCTGACTTTGTTGGCATGGGAAAATGGTTATGCTTCCGTTTAGTTTGGTTTCATTGGGGTATATCTATTACCAAGGGACAAGGACCGTTTTCTTATTAATCCATTAGAACATGGTAAAACAGGGGGAATTCATGGGGGAGGGTTTGCTCCCTCTGCACAATAAAAACTGAAAATGTCTGTCTTTATTATTTGATATTACTAACCCCACGTTTAACATTTTAATAAAACGTTAAAAACCACACTTGTAATAACCATATGGCATACCCCAACGTAGTCCCTGGGGTGGGGCAAAAATACACCCACACACCCACACCCACACACACCACACAACAACCACCAAAACACCACCCCACACCACCAACACACAAATACATAACAACAACCTTTTTACCCGTGCGCGGGCGGGGCGTTGGCAGCCAGGGCCCTGCGGGGCGGCTATTTACCCCGGCCCTCGCACACCACACACATTAGTTGCCGTTTGCACGCGCACCTCACCACAAATGTAACCAAACACACCCCGGGCGCGCGGCACGCCACCCATTACACCACCCACAATATGGCACAACCACAATTTTACACAAGGGGACACCAGGTACAAGACAGGGGGACCACAGAAAAAAGCGGCTCGGCGTTGCGCCGTTGGCAACGCCGGCTTAGTAACACGCCAACACTTTGTCAAAAAAACGTTGGTCTTTTTATTATAAAGAAAAAAAAAGGGTATGCCCATAATAGAATACCAAACCAGAAGAGTAAATCCAGTTAACAGGGGACACGTACGGCTTTAAAAGATTTGGAATGAAATTAAGTAAGTTTAAAACACAACAAGAAAATAAAAAAATACTGGGACCCGGGCCCGATTTTCAAAGGATATTACGGAAACGAAGGCATCATTACAAACAAGAGGGGAAAGGATCCCCCACCCGCTTCCCTAAAACAAATTCCCTTTTACCAAGTCTTAAAATATCGGCGGTTTTGGGACCATTTTGGATAGGGACTTCTGCGGGGGAAGATAAAGGGGGGCCCCAGTGACAGATGAGGGCCTAGGACCCCACTGGATCACGGGGGAACAAGGTAGCCTGTTGGACAAGGGCGAGGGAAGAATTTGTAAACAACCGGGGTTTCTCTTCGGCAGGTGGGGGGGGGGCACGTAACAGTCCTCATGGCTAAAACCCTGGCATGTCTGAAGTTGTTTACTGTCTTTCAATTGGGTCCCGCGGGTACCCCTTATCGACGGAAGTGGGGCTGCAGGTTGCACCACGGGCAAGGGGTTGCTTGGAGGGGAATCGGGGGTGCGTGGTTTTGCCGTTGGGCATCTTCTTACAGTCATTGCGATAATATGGTGTTTTTGGCACAACAACCCATGAGGAAAACGCTCCCCGTGGGGAGGGTTTCTGGGTCATTTTCCACAATCCCCATGTGGCCATTTTAACAACCAAATGGGCAGGTTTTTGCCTGGGGTAGGCCCAATTATGGTCCCTTGGAATGTTTTATTGGGAATGACCTGTGGCAGGCCTCCTTGGGGCACCCTATTGGTGAAAAAAAAAAACCCACAGCAGTACAATGTGCTTTCAAGGGGTGAGGTGAGGGATTGCTTCCAGCTGGGTTTGTTTTATTGGGCCAATTGATGGGACCAAATTTTAATTCTGTGGGGTTCACCTATATTTGCCCCTTCGGGGTGGATCTTTTGGCTTTTTTCTTTTCTTCTAAAATACAAAGGAAAACCAGCATCATTACAACTAATACCAAAAACAAAAGACCCCCGGGCCACCCCCCCGCCCTCACCTTCCCCCCTGCCCAAATGGTGGGTAGTTTAACCAATTCGTTGCCTTCTCCTTTTTTCTGTTTAAACACACCATAAAATCTACTTTTTAATATTCAAAATTTAAGTTTCCTTTCGCTTTAAATGGGCCAATAAACAATGTTTTAAACCATATTGTGAAAATTGTACCTAATTTTTTTGGGTTTTTTGTAGGGTTCAAAAAGGGGAGTTTCCCCAAGGGGGCATTTAAAAAAAGGAAAAAAATTTTGTGCGGGGGGGTTTTGAGGGAATTTTTTTTTGGCAATTATGTTTTTCCTTTAGTTTTTTGGGGGGCTGTCTGTTTAATTTTTTTTTTCATAAAACTTAGGGGGAAAAAACACATTTTTTTATTTTTTTTTGCTGGGGTTTTTGTTTCCCCGTAAAACCCTTTTTTACGATAAAAAGAAAACCCCCCCCAGGATGATCTGGGCTGTATTTTTTCCCAAAACCGTGGGGCCTTTTAATATCAAAGGTTTTTTATTTCCCTTTCTTTTTTTATTTTTTTTTCCCTGTTTTTTTATCCCCCTTTCTATTTTTTCTTGGTTTTTTAAACCCCCTTTCTATTTAATAATTTTAATTTTTTTCATTTTCCCGGGGTATTTAATAATTTATGTTTTTTTTTTCCCTGGGGTTTTTTAATAAAACCCTGTTTTTAATTTCCCTTTCTATATTTTTCCTTTTTTTTTCAAACCCCTGCTTTATTAAAAATCCCCTTTTTTATCCGGGGTTATTAAATTTTTTTTTTCCCTGGGTTAAAATATTAATTTGTTTTTAAAACCGTTTTTAAAAATTTAAAATCATGTTTTTTATCCCTTTTCTAATTTTTTAATTTTCATGTTTTATTTTGTGGGTAATTTTTAAAATCATGTTTTTTTTCCGTTTCTATATAAAATCTGTTTTTTATCTGTGCTTTTATAATAAACTTTTTTTCATCTGTGGGTTTTTAATATTCCCTGTTTTTCCGTGGGGTATATAATTTTTATGTTTCTGTTTTTTCAAGGGGCCCCGTAGGTTCCCCTGTTGTTTTGGGTTTTTTTTTTTTTAAAAAATGTTTTTAAAAAAAAATGGGTTTTTTTACTTTTCCCTAAACCCGCCAAAAAACGACAAAAAAAAAAAATTATTAGTGTATTTAAAAAATGAGGGTTTGGGGATAATTTAAAAAGTAACTATTACAAACCCAATTTAAGGTTAAATGTGTTAAAAAAAAATGAGGTTTTCCCATCAAGGGGTTTCGACTATTTTAAAAAAAAAATTTTTTTTATCAAAAAAACCAAAAAGGGGGTTTAAAAAAATGGGCCTAACTGCCCCCCAAAAAAAAAAATTATTACTTTTTTTTTTCATGGGGGCTTTTTAACTTCTGGCCCCCCCGGGTGTTGTTTAAAAAATTTTTACTAGAGAAGGTTATCTTTTTCCCCAAAAAAAAATTTTCCTTAGGGGCAAAAAAATCCCTTTTTTTAAAACACCCCCACCCCACACCCCCCAACCCCAAAAACCCCAAAACAAAAAACACCCCCAACACAAAACACAACGCGCGCGCGCGCGGGGCCCCTTTTCGCGCACACACAAAACCACCCCCCCCAAAACCCCACCCCAAAACACACCAAGCACGCACCCCACAAACATTTCGCGCGCGTTTTGCCCCACATTTAAAAACCCCTTTCACCCCCATTTTCCAACGCGTTGGGGACGCGCAAACGGGGGCGGGGGCCCCACAACCCCCCCCCCACAAACCCCCGGGACCCCCACCCCCCCCCCCACGCGGGGGGCGGCCCCGCCCTAAAAGATCACGGGCAAAAAAAAGGAAGTCAAAAATGGTTCATCAGGTACAACGAAAAAAAGAAAGCTGATTGAAACAAACAAAATTAAAAACCCTTTTTAAAGGGAAGGGGAAAAATCCAAATTTAAAAA